>CABFOQ010049243.1:0-19611 GCA_900660455.1 Gephyroberyx darwinii | reverse complement strand
TGTCTGGAGGCATGAAGTCATTTCAACCAATTTCTAACTTCATGTTTTTAAAATCATCGATGAATGGGATAAAGAGAGCAATAAGCAGGATGTTTTTCATCCACTGCTATCAGCTGCCTGATGTGTAAAGCCAATTGAACTGCTGCCATTTTTTTTTTAACTATTTGCAAACACTGTTTTTTAGAAATGGAATTTCCAAGGTTGAAAAGTACAAGTAAGCGTATAGCCTGCCACGCTGTGGTCATGATGACTGACACTAGCTGTTCATGAAGCCACCAACGTGATGTGTTCAGTCCCGATGACCTGCTCCAGTCCCGTGCTCTGTCTCTGCATCTTTTCCTGTGTTTTTATCTTTCTGTTAGTTTGTTTATAATCTGTATCACATTGAATCTGTAACATTTCAGGCATGAATAAAGGGCTGCCCATTTCCCCGTAACATAACAATGTACTGAGTCATGCTTTTTGGAATAAACTCTTTACCTCCTCTGAACAGGAATCTTCTGGTCTGTCTGAAGCGGTAGGGACGTCGGACCCATTTGTTTGAAATATGGCCCGTTTGTCCTTGCCAGAATTTTGCAGTAAGGGCAAAATAAATCTCAGTATACAGATTTGAGTAGTCTACTTATATGCACACACATTTTGAAAATGAAGCTGTAAGCCTGGTTTATTTGCCTGAAAGGTACAATGTAAATACGCCACTCTGCTTATCATGTGTATCATGCTTATCAACATGTACCAGAGACATTTCAGTGTGTAAAAGTAGCTCCAAACAATACAGCTGGTGATATGGTGGCAGGACGGCCTAGAGGTGAGTTTGATTCCTTGAGCAAGATACTTACCCTGCTCCATGGATGCCGCACTAGCTGGCTCACCTTCAGTTTTCTGTCTCTGTCTTTGTCTCTGTCAATGTCTCCGACCCCATGGTCCTTCATGAGCCTGTGCTCGTTTAATCTGTAGACTCAGCCTGAACGCTCAGCTGGCGTTCATCACAGAGGGTATTGTAAAGGGTCCTGTTTACTGTGGGGGGGCCGTAACCCAATTTCACTAACTTCGTGAAGTGGGTGTTGGTGTGGGGGGCCTGGTGTGTGAAGGGGCGGGCCCATCGTCAGATTCGAGATTACAAAGTATAAATCACGATTTCTGAATGGGCCCCCTGTTGCTTCGGGGCCCCGGGCAGTTGCACCGCTTGCACCGTCGGTAATTACGCCGGTGGTTCTTCCTAGCTTAAAGACTTAACCACAGATATTTAATAGTAATAATAATGATCATAGTTCTAGATCAAATACACTACAGGCCTTTCTGAAAGCCACTTATGAGAGAAATAGAAGAAATAGTGTTGAAAACAACCAGCTATAGGTTATATTTGTTGAGTTAAGAGAAATTATTTTAACTGTAAATGGCTCTGTTACTGTGTAATTCATAATATTGACATGGCTTCCATTTTTCAGATGCACTACATTAGTTGCCTAATGGAGCTTTAAAAAAAATAAAATCAGGCAGCACACGGCACACGGCAGGCTTAAGAGAAAATCTGTATCAGGCATGTAATTCACGTTTTAATCAATTAATTGAAAATAAAAATGTGCCTTAAACAATGAGTGAAAATCATACAAAAAAAAATACAACAGTACTTATTAGTATTATAGTATTCTTTAGAGAACGCCAAACAATTAAATATATGTATAATGTGTAATAATATTTGCTCACTTTTGCCATCAGTTCTTGACACAGCTTCCATGCTCTCCACCCACTCTGTGTTACATTCCAGCAACTTGTATGTATTATAAAATTTATTGTTGGGTTGTTCATCTTGGAATTACAATATTTCCAACAGCATGTGAAGGCAGCATGAGGAGTCTAATAGTTGTTACAATGAAGAAAAAGAGACCAAAATATTTGTCTCACAGTAATACAGTTTTGATAAGAGTGTATCTATGTTACTTCACTGAGGTGATGCGTTCTCTTCCATAGAAAAATGTAGGAAATGTACATTCTGATGACTAAAGAGACAATTTGGTTTGGCCAGCAGTTGACCAGTATGCCAGAAGTTGCCTTCCGACCGTGGTTCATAGTTCTAATAATTGTGTGGTTAAATCATTCAATTTAATATCAATGTGAAGCACTGGGTGGAGTTTGATTGTCTTATTCCTCTTTAACTTGGTTAATTATCAACTGGGCAGAAGCAATTCAACACAGACAGTCAGATGATAAGCTGTGTTTACATGTCTGGCTTTGATGTCTCCAAGTCAAACAGTGTCTCTCCCAGCATTTCTCAGCTTTTGTTTTAATCTACTTGCAGCATCAGATAGGTAGGGGTTTTACAGTCTACGGGTTTATAACAAGACAATTAAAATAGTGTGGATAAGTTGTTCATGGATAAAAGTATACTAAATTGACTTTAAACTCCACCCATCTGGTAGCCCCAGAAAAGTAAAACAAACACTAATCATTACTTGCAAATACTAAAAACAAACATTAAATTATACTGACATAGTACTGTAATGTGATATGTAGATTGTGTTTTATTGATTGGTCAGTAAAAGTAAACAAGAAAAAAACCCCACATCACATTATTTGCACAGCCTTCATTTATTGTCAAAGCGACAATAGCGGTTATCGGTAAATATGAGGTTTCCATTTATTCATTACCACAGTGTTTCATGATCCCACATTCCTGATTTCTCTCAGTTATAATTTTAGCAGCAAACCATAACAGAACCCAAAATTTCAGCTTACACAGAGCCACAACATAAATATACTGAATATTTGTAAAGCTTGTTATAGCTTTAGGTTTCTCCACACACACAAATGTAGTACAAGTTGAGCATTATAGACATGATTATGATAAGGTGCAACAAGCTCTTTGCATGTATTGAGGCACATAGAAGAAGAAGAAGAAGAAGAAGAAGTAGAAGTAGAAGTAGAAGTAGAAGTAGAAGTCGTCATTTTGACTCATTTTGCTTGTCACAGATTAGCAGTTCTGCCATTTGGTGTGTCGTCTAAAATCCCTCTGGAAAATAAAAATGTTGAATGGATACCCAAGATATAATAGGTTTTGTTCCAGGGGTTACAATACAACCATTAGCATCAACTTAGTGAATTTTTATCTTTTAGTTACTTTTAATATTTAATCATCGAGGGAAAGCGGACGACAATGAGCGACTTCCTTTACCTCTCGATTTTTGTAGCTAGAACTCGATCTCCTGACTGTGTTGTACATTGAAATTGTTAAGATTTTGTTTAAGTTGCACTTAATATTTATTATAGTTGCAACTCACATCAGCTTTGTGAATTTGGAAAAAAGGACTACAACAGTTGTTAGCTAGCTATCTGGCGGCTTGACGTGGTTAGCTAACAATAACAACTATAATATATATTAAACGCAACTTTAAAAAAAATATATATAATAATTATATTATATTAATCAATTAATTGTAATAATAATTTCAATATATTATTTAAAGGAACAAACATAGTATAGCTAGTAAGCCTCTGTGTAAGCACAGACTATTTGTGACATTTCTTGCAAATCCCATTCATATTTTCCATAGGGATTTTGGACTACGAACCAAATGGTGGAAATGCGAGCCTACAAAACTACGTCAGAGTTACGTTATTATTAGATACAGCGTAGAAGCTCGTTCTCATGTGACGTCATGAAAGTTTGAATTGGATTATTCTTTCCAGGAGAGGAAGTAGAGTTTTCCCAGTCCGTCGCCACAAACCAGTTTGTTGGGTTGGTGTGGGTTCACCTCTAAAACCAGTACAGGACCACCACACACAAACATACCCACCTGGAGAGAGAGACAGAGAGAGCATCAAGAGAAGAGATCAACTGGTCAACTTGCTGCATGAGAGGACAGTAGATCATCTTCAGGGTCATTTCAAGCTCTTTGCCGTCTGTGTAGAAAGCCTGTGTGGTTTTTTGACTCTAACGTACCTGTTTCTTGGTGTTCCTGTCCCACAGCTTGACTGTCCTGTCATAGGAGGCTGAGATGATGGTGCTGCTGGAGACTCTCAGCACGCTGATCCTGTCAGTGTGGGCCTGTGGACCGAACATCATCATCATCATCATCAATAAAAATATTACTATTCTTTTCCAGTTGGAGTCTATGGGCCCTTACAGGTTTTTTGCTGCTCCAGGAGGAAAGGTCTGGAGGCTGGTTGAACCACATGTTGCCGTTAATGTCTCCACACACCACAAAATCTGGAAGAACACAGAAACACATCAGATACCCATACAGTAATCAATACTGTCAGTCACACAACACGGCCCAACTTCAGTTCAAAGACGCAATGTTGAAATACAACTCCCTATTTAATAAATCAGACTTTACAAGTTTCTTTACAGATCCAAATCAGTGTGATTTCATTTTCAAAAGCTTGTGGAGGCGACGAGACGGAAACATCAACAGGATTTACGAGATGAGTAAATGGTGCAACTTCTTACTCTTCTCTCATTCTTCTCTCTAACTTGGTTAATAAAAAACTAAAGAATTATTACAGTTATTATTGCTCTTCTACTTATTATTGGTAGTAGTAGTAGTAATCGTAATAGTATTAATAGCAGCAGTAATAAGTAATACTTGTAGTTGGAGCAGTAGTGATAGTAGTACTAGTGGTAGAAGTAGTAGTAGTAATAGAAGTAATAGAGTACTAGCTGTAATAATAGTACTAGTAGTAGCAGTAATAGTAGTAGCAGTAATAGAAGTAGTAGTAGCAGTACTAGTACTACAGTATCTCCCTGTTCGTACCTCTGTCCACAGTAAGGGCTGTCATCAGGCTTCCCTTCCCCTCCGGCTGCTCCATCTGTAGCTCCAGTGTGCTGCATGAATTCAGTTGATTTTTGGGGCCCATGGCGACCTGGACGGAGGAGAAGACCGCGTCAAACCATCAACTAACATTTCATTTCACTGAGAAGAAAGGGAACTCTGCATTGTCAGTGATGATGAAGACGTATCTTTCAATCTCACTTCACGGTTCCTCTATTCTTTTACAGCCTCTACTGCTCCTCCTGGCAGTGCAGCAGTAAAGTCAATACACCTCACCTGCATGTTTTTGGCATGTGATCCAAACGAACCCTATGACCTCTGTTTTAATATTTGCACACCCATAAAATATAGATAAATTGTTCCACCACAGTGAAGAGTGATGATGATGAGGAGTTGAATGAGAGCATGTGAATGTGATGGATGACATGCTGGTGAGGTGAAACTCACCATGAAGCCAAGCTGGACCACTCCCTCTTTCTCGCCCAGCATCCACATGCTTTTCTCATCGTTGCGAATCATCCCGAGAGGCCGCACATAGGCGGCCCATCTGGGGTGACGACAGAAACGCACAAACATGCAGAGCGTTTAAGCTATTTGTACTTATTTACGTATAGTTTCATTTAGTTAGTTGCTTGCATTTGTAAGGATAATAAAAAAAATAATTTCATGACTTTTCCAGGTTATCCTGTGGGTCAGGACCCCGTTGTCTGATTGCCTCAACTCACTTTCCACTGGATCAATTCAAAATGGAAATCCAAACTGCAGCGGACAAAGTAAGATCTATTCTGAACAGTTTCTTTATGGATCTTTATGGATTTCATCTTTTATGAAGAGAACTTCAGTTGTTGAATTTTGCAGAAAAAAACATTTCCTCAGCTGACTGAACTGAAGCTAACTGACCCAACTCTGATTCATGGTGAGCAGAATAAGTTGGAGTGCCGATCGGTTGCTCAGACCACCCCTAGTTTACCCTTGCAAAAAAAGTTATGTCTCTTTACCTATTGATCGAACGACGCCAGTAGTTTTCTTCATCGGCTGTGACGTCAAATATGTTTCCGTTCTCGGCCGCACCGATCAGGACAGAGCAGTAGCAGAGCTGCATCACTGGATCCGTCACCGTGTGCGTGGCTACCCTCACCAGGCTGGGAGGAAAAGGATGGTAAACATCTTGCATTCACCTTTACTTTCTGATAGTGGGCAGATTTCCTACTTCTACATGACAATATTGTTCACCCACAGTTAGAGGTCCCCCTGTAGCCCTGATTTAAAACCAGTCAGAGGACTTCCATGACCGAAAATGTTCTTCCTTCCTGGTTTTTAACGTTTTTCATCTCAGAAAAGGGCCTCTAAAGGGCTAAACAGATAAACAGCTGTAGGGCAAAACATCAAATGAATGAATGAATACATTCTGTCCACATTCAACCGGGTCCAGTCAACATTACTGTTATTGGTTTCAGTTGCCTTCTGTTGTCTTTTGCCAGGCCATCGTTGTAAATAAGGTGTTCCTAATGGACAGAGGCGGAGGCCACAAGGGACCACGGACTGACTCATAAGGTGTGTGACTGTCTTGTGTTTGGGTCTTACCTTCCAGTGCTGTGTTGAAGATTCAACATCAGCACATGAACCAAGGGCTTCCTGCAGCCAACAGCGAACTGGCCATCAGGCATGGAGCAGATCGCTGTGATGGGTCTGTCAGAGACCTGACGTACAAACACCCCACATTTGGTTATATACACACACACACATACAAATCCCTTTTCTTGTGCATTTATTCTTCACTAGTTTACCTGCTTGTGGATAATCACAGTGTTGTGCTGCCATAACTCTAGCAAGCCAGATTCATAGCCAGCCAGCAGCAGGTCGTCTGTCTGGGAGAAGCACAAAGCTGTGACAGGGCCTCTCAGGCTGGGAGGACTCTCTGCAGGAACAGGAGAGAGGAGATAGGTGGACTGGGACATTATTGGAAGACTCTGACATTCACAACTCAATCCTTAAAAATAAATAAGCTGATGTAAGCTAGAATGTTTCTGAAGAACAGCTAAAAAAGGTGCTCAGTCCAGGAATGTTATTAGCAATGGAGGAAAAAAGGTTTCAGGTCGGCAACTCGATCTGTTCACATGCTGCTCCATCTGGGCTCAGTCATCCAATGCACAGGCCAATACGGACAATTGAAGGAATCGAGTTGCCGTCCTGAACCGTTTTCCTCCCTTTGCTGTTAGCTGGAGGCTAGAATGTCACCTATTGCCCATGTCCAGCATCTCAGTGAGCAGTCCTCAGAAACGGTGAGGAATTCTGGCGCTCCTTCCTTGGAGACCACTCCGTGTATCCCGCCGCTGTGACCCTGGAAGGTGCTCAAGTGCTCGACCTGTACATGGAGATAGCAGATGTGACTTTCCTGTGACTGTCTCAACTTTAGGACCGCCTGTACTGTCCTATTTGGCATCTGGTCAAATAACAACACACATACCTGGAAGGGCTTCCAAAGCTGCACTGTGCCATCATCGGATGCAGTAGCAACTATCATATCCTCCGGGATGACTTCTTGGGTTTCGTCTTAAAGAAAGAAAAACAACAACGTGTAAACGTGACGGACGCAGGCACCTCTTGGGCCAATCAGAAACAAAACTGATCATCCCTCCATGCTTCATCAAGATCAGCCCTGCGGTGTAGCAGCTACGGCCTTTCAAAGTTTGGTTATTGGTTGTAGCGCCCCACAATAACGATCCATGACTCATTCTACTGTATGAGCGGTGTGAACGAAAGAGCAAGAAAAGAGAAAACGAGCGAGTGAGTACCGGTTGTGTCTCACAGTGCTAACAGAGCGCTGACCTGTAGGAAGGACGCAGCAGTGGTGTATGCGTTGCCGGTGGGCAGCGATGTGGCTGACCTCCATGCTCGTTTCCCACTTCCATACGTGCAGTGCTCCCTCCGCACAGCCTGCCATCACATACGGTCCCTGTACACAGTCAGTATAGCATTCACCTTCCCTGTTACAACGCCCCTACATTGTATTTATGAGGATTTATGTAGTTTAGTGAGAAAACAAAACCCCCACGATTGCAGTTAAATGTATTTACAGAAGTCGTCCCTTCATCAATACGTAGCAATGCTCTTCCTCACTCACCAGACAGCACACGGAGCTAAGAGGACACTTCCACGGGATTTCACCGACACTGTGGCCTGCCTGCAGGTCCCAAACACAAAGCCTTCCATCGTTTGAGGAGCTCACCTGGAGAAGACCGAGGTTAGAGGAAGACGTAGACAACCAAGTTAGTCAGTAACGTCAATGTTGTAAGATAAATCTCCTTCTGGGGTGATGAAACTTGTGAAGACAGTGGGAGACTTCTCCCCCAGGTGCTCCCTTAGGTGCTAAGAGGAAGGGTCAGGGAAGTGTTTCTTGATGATGATGACATTGCATGTAAGGAAGACTCACCACACAGTCTGGGGTCCAAACACAGCCGGTGATCCAGTCCCTGTGAGAGTGGGGGAGCGACTTAGAAAGAGCAGGAGAAGAGGAACTCACATCCCACACCATCAGGGCCTGAAACAGAGAGATGCTTATGATCACAACACAGTCAGCAAAACTGAGCAGGTCTGCTAGAATAGGTGGGGCTGAAACGCCTTGAGAAGACTTAATTGCTCTGATCAGCTTTCCCTTTGATCTGGGGATTTGAACCGGCAACCTTTAAGTTACAAACAACTAAAAACACAGACAGCGTCAAACAGTCCACCGTGTTTTGCACTGAATCCCAGTCCACCTAAACTGGTTGACAAAACTGGTGCAATGAGTGAAATTTGGAACAACGTGAGAAAACCCTTGTGCAGAAGAAGAAAGTCCAGATATTGAACTGGGTATCAAAGTCAGAATTCTAGTACTGATCCACTGATCACAAGTTCGGCGGTTCGATCCCCAGCTCCTCCTGTCCACACTGTCAAAGTGTCCTTGGGCAAGACGCTGAACCCCAAACTGCTCCTGATGGTCAGACCAGCATGCATGGTAGCTCACTGCCATCGGTGTGTGAGTGAATGAGAGGCGTATGTTGTAAAGCGCTATATAAATGCAGCAAACACTACAACACACACACACACACACCTGATCTTTTCCACCGGACAGCAGTTCTCCACCATCAGGGCTGAAAGCCAGACAGGTGACCCCCCCACTGTGGCCCCTCAGCACAGACACCACAGTAGGCTCAACCCAGGGGTCAAGGGTCAGGTCCCCCACCGACCACAGCGCAATGGTGAAGTCATCTTGGAAATGGAGAGGAGGAAAACAAATATATAGTGAGATATTTTTAGATGACGTCTTTTACAGCGTATCGTTCTCTTTTACCATCAGCGAGACGTACCAGAGGCAGAAGCCAGGTATGAGGAGTTTTGGGCCAGCGCCAGGATGGGGCCTTGCTGCATCCCAAACGCTCCCAGGTCTTCCAGGACTCCCTCCTCTTTTTGCCTCCTCCAGACCCTCAGGTACTTGTCTCCTCCACCGGACAGCAGCAGCTCGGGACCGGCCTGCTCCGTCTCAGCCACAGCCACAGCCAGCCACATCAGGCACAGAACGGACACCCGGAGGTCCTCGCTGGCCCACGTCCTCTCACCTGCAATCAAAAACAGCTTCATTTATGGGGGGTTTGTTTACAAGATCCTTTATAATACATTTAATGGGATTTCTGCACTATTAGAGTGTACAGGTGACGAACACAGGAGGTATGGGACGAAGAGACCACAGTCAAGACTGATTCAAGACTGATTCAAGCCTGTGACACAGAGAACAGAGGGAATCAAGGGAGAGTTTGTTTGTTAGTTCTGTCAGCATCTTCCAGAGTTGTGAGTTTGAATCCCGGCAGACGCACACCTGATTCGAGGTCGAAGAGCTTGATGCCCTTTCCGTGATAACCCACAGCAACGCGTTTTCCGCGGACGGCCACGCACAGAGCAGCAGGATCCGAGCTCACGGGCTTCAGTTTCTTCTGAGGAGGTTCCTGTTCACACTGGAAGAGCAAATCATAAATTTGACAAGTACAAAGAGATATATGCCCATTTTGGGGAGAAAACTACCAGACATTCATCCACCAGTTTGTAACTACAGCTATAACCTTTTTCAAAATTGTTTGAGAACAAAGCCGTTCATGCACATACAAAGTGTGCATGGAAGAAGACTACATCTCAATAGTTGAAATGGATGAAGAGCAGCAGTGATAGCTGAAGCTTACCTCGTCTTCTCTGAACACCGTCACTGAACGACCAAGTCCTCCTGACCAGAGCTGGAGCTGTTCAGAGGAGCAGAAGAAGAGGAGAAGGAGGAGATTACCTTTTATTTACAACCTGTGTGTGTGTGTGTGTGTGTGTGTGGCTGGTTAAATGTTATTCTTGTTATTGATGATTGATGTTCAGCATTTTAATCCACCCACAGTGAATTAAGAATGAAGTTTCTATCCCGCCATGTGACGCCTCACCGTGTGATCGGAGCCGCCGCTCAGCAGCCTGGTCCCTTCGCTCAGGAAGGTGAGGATCTCCGTGGCCCCGCAGTGAGCCTGGTAGCGCCCCACACAGGTGGAGGTGGGCACCGACCACACCCTCACCTCCCCAGACAGACTGCCAGAGCACAGCATGGAGGAGGAGGTAGAGAAGGAGAGACTACGCACCGACTGCTGGTGACCGGAGAGAGACTGGTGGAGAGAGGGAGGAGACAGAAGAGGAGAAGAGGTGGTTGCTCTGAAATAACAAGGGAGGGGCCTCCTGCTGGCTCACTTGGTTAAGGCACGTGTACCCACGATGCTCTGGGTTCGAGTCTCACGGTCTTTCCTGTCTCTCTACTGTCACACTGTTAAATAAAGGCAAAAATGCCAGAAAAACAGTGTGTCAAACAGTTTTTCCTTGGATTTCCTCTCTTTTAACTGCTCATGCTGACTCCCCAGTTCCTCTTCCATTTATTCCAAACCAATGATGCTGCTGGAAACGTAAAACGCATCACTTTAATATTTCATTCATCTGAAAATGTCGCAGATTATAACTTCATGAGAGTATGAGCGTTATGCTGGACGGGACCCTGACGTCGGCCGTTTCCTGATCTCTCCTCGGTTTAACTCACTGTCAGTATTTTATTGTGGAGCCAGTTCCACACGGTCACATTCCCATTCCAGCAGCCAGCAGCCAGCAGGTGACCTTCAGGGTCAAAGGTCACACAGTTCAGAGGGCTGGGGCTAAGCAGCGTCGCTACCTCATGACCTCTACGGGTGGACCACACCTGTAGGGCAGAAATGAAGCACAGGTAACAACAGCTGACGTGAAGTGTGCAGTTTAATGTAATAATATGGTATAATAATAGTAAATTATACTTTTATATAATAATTAATAATAATAAATTATATAATAGTAATCAGTAGTATGAAATATTTAATTGAGACCAACTTTCAGCATGAAGTCCAGGGACACAGTTGCAATGTGCTTCCTGTCTGCAGTGATATCACTTCCTGTTATAATATTAGAGTGGCCATCAATAACAGCAGTCCTTCAAAGACAAGAAACAGAGTTGAGTAGACTCGTCAGTTCATTCAAACGTCATCAGCCCACGCTACATGTGCAGACGTAGAACTGTACCCAGCAGCAGTATGTTCAACCCGCCGCTCACCTGCAGCCATTCTCGGTGTTCCACATCTCTATCCGTCCGTCAAAAGAGGTGGTGGCAAGAAGCCCGTCCCTCACAAAGAGACAGCTAGAGATGCCGTCACAGCTGCTCACCAACAACCTCACTTCCTGTTCACCGCCAGGAGGAAATTCATTGGGTTTTTTTGACGTTGTGACTGTTTATTATTTGAAATACATCCCATTCCCTGACGGTCGCGTTCCTACCTGTCCGGTTTGTGTGTGGATGAAATGTAGCGTTCCCTGTCCAGTACCAACCACCATCAGCCCTCCGTCTGGGCTCAGAACCACACAGGTGGGCTCAGAGGAGAAGGTCGACACCAGCTTACTGGGTTGAAACACAGAAAACCAACAATAATCACTATTGGTTACACATTGATACCATAACTTTACATTACAGAGAAATAAAAGCCCTCTACACTTGCGATATATTTACACCTGAATAAATCCTCTTCTTTCTAGAAATTGATGAAATGTATCCTGAGAAAAAAAAAACTGACGGCCCAAAGGGAAGATGTTTTCCTCAGCTATGTTTTTAATGTGAAGATACTCCTGGTATCAACTGGATTTTGGGAAGACTTTATAACCACACACACGTTAACCGCACCTTGAAAACAACCTGCTTACCAGGTTTGCTGCAGACTTTGATTGTCCGTGTTCAGCCACTGAACAACCCGAGCACCTCCTTCTACCGTCAGGCCTTGTGCCCAGGCGTGAGCAGAGGTCTGGGGTGGATGGTTGAGTGCCTGCTGAACGAAAAGGGCCGGCCAGGAGGAAAGGAGGGCGGCGTGAAACTGCAGGAAACCCCAGCGGTCCTCCATATTGCCCTGGATGGCAACTGAGAGGACACAGAGGAGACAAACTACTGTCATGACTGCAACCTTGTAAGCATTGTGTGTTTATTGAATGCACACATGCAGGCATGCATAACCAGTCGTACACACATAAACCTCTTACCTGACGGCACAAACGTACTCTTCTTGTCTGCAGAAAAGACAGAATTTAACGGGATGAGAACGTGAGGATGTTTTGTTTAACCATCATTCACCCAGGTGAGGTTTACTGACCGTACCTGCTCCTGCTCATATTCACACAATCAAACTCATGCAAAGGCCAAAGGTAAGATTTCTCATAGAAAGACCGTCCAATCTAACACACGGTACTGCCACAATAATCATATGGCCATGCAGGCTCCGCCCACTTACCGTACAAGCTGTAGGTCTCCAGGAGGTGGTGCAGGAGGCCGTGGCGCACGTTCGCGTACATGAAGTAGTAACTGGAGAGCAGGGAGTAGAGCGCCTCCCATTGGTCACTTCCCATCTAACCAAAGTCAAAGACAAGCAGTCGGGAGATATAAAACGTTCAGTAAATATCATCAGCTGTTCATGTACTCGTTGGTGCTGTGGAGGTATAGACTCAACAAGGCTTCTTGAAAAACAAGCTGATTTTACTCATTGGACATTTCCTCTTGTTATACAATCAATTCATTTCATTTTCATTTCACAGCAAGGTACCACAAGTACTGAGCGTTCAATGTTGATTAGTGAAGATCAGATATAATGTTCGGTATTTGGCTTTTCAGTGCATTTGTAATTTGTAAATCTGTGAGAAAGCACAGCCCGACTGCGAGGGCCTACAGCGTTTATGTGGTGGGTGTTGATGGAAGGTCACTAACCAGGTGGGAAGGCAGGTACATGATGGAGTTGGCCTCACAGTGAAGGAAGGTATCAGCTCCCTGGGGGTCAGCCAGCGCCCACAGGTGAGCTGTGGAAAGAGACGACAGAGTGATACACCAGGAATAAGAACATATATAAAATAAGAAGTCATATTTTGTGAATTTAAGGAAACTGTGTGTGTACGTTACCTGACAGTACGAGATGAGCTCTGGTTCTGTCACCATCTGCTGGGAGGAGGAAGTCCTCAAAGGCCCGCCTCACCTCTGGATTGGTCAGAGCCAGCAGGTCATCTGTGTCGTGGGACTGAGACGGACCAATCAGGCTGCAGATGAGGATCAAAATATATGTTTTAGTAATTCCTCCTCTTGGGAATGCTGTAAATAATTCCCCAGTATATCTCAATGGACCATTTTTACAAAAATGTGCACTTGGCCTCTAGCTTACTGAAAATCTAAAAGCACACAAACCCCTTAAGTCATTTTATACCAATTTCTAGACTATTCAGGGATGTGATGAAGAACAACAACAAGCAATCAGGAGAAAGTCAGGAAAAGTAGAAATGTATTGCATGGTCAAAGAAATTGAAAGCCCAGGATTGACAGGCTTTCACCTCCTACTGGGATTCCTACCTCTGCAAACTCTGCACCATATGGGTGAAGGTTGCCATGGGAATGCGTCCTTTGGGCTTCCTGGACAGGTGCAGCACTTCCTGCCATGTGACCTTCTTGTCCGGTGAGGACAAGGCGCTGCATGTGTTCAGTATGCCATACAGGTCTCTCTCCTTCAGGCCTGTAGACGGGAAAACACAGTCACTTCAGAACCTCAACTGTATCTGGTCACTGACAGCATTTGACAGTTAAAAATAACATCAATAATACACTTTTATACAGAAAACATTAAAACAATGTTGAATAAAAATGTGAAAAATAATCACAAATTGCATTCTCTGATATTCTATAAATATTATTTCCATCATTTTATTTAGCCATCTTGACGCACCATATGGCTTTTCACCCCTTTTGTTTTTACATCATGTTCATCAAGAAAACACCAATGAAGCATGAGGTGTATCAGAAGCCCCGTTCAGGTCTGCTGCACAAACAAAGCTGCGTTCACACCTGGGTCAAACAGGCTTTGTGTTTGGTTCAACCTGCTTGGAGACGGGTGGGGTTTACTGCACGAGGACAATTCAGGGAGTGTCAGGTGAACTGTCACTCAACTGATTTTCAAACACTTTCCTGCCGTTGTCTGCCCTCACACCACTACCTCCATCACTCCAATACCAACCAACCCCGTTACCGTTACCGTAACACGTCCCCCTAAACTTTCTGGCGCTCTCTACTGTACTGCCTACCTCCACCCATGTGGTACCCAGACACGTTAAAAACAATGTCAAGGAGTACCATCTTACCGGTGGTGCTGACGGTGAGTGCTGCCAGGGCCCAGCGGAGTCCCACCATACCTCTGTACTGGGAGCACAGTCTGTCCAGGCTGTACTGGACCAACTGGCTCAGGGACTGGGGCAGGCTCTGGAGGCTCTCCTTCATCTGAGACAGAAGGAGAGATGTTAGCACAACCATCATCATCATCAATGCACCAAGGTGCGATGAAATTTGGCAGCAGGGTAAAAGAGACCTCCCTGCGCAAGGGGCAGGTGAAAAGATGAACTTCACACAACAAATGCTTACTTGCATTAAGAGCCCACAGACACAAAATGTAACAGTGCACCAATAGCTAACAAGAAAGCGACGATAAACTATATATAATGAAATATGAAACAGTAAGGGCAGCATCTTCATTTTGTCACCTACATAACCATGATCATGCCATCACCTGTCATGTGCATTTTATTATTCTCATGATAATAACACGTCATTATGTAATTATTATTGTTATTAACTCAAGTAAGGAAGTTGATTACATAACTATCTTGTCCTCCATTGATCATGAACGGTGTAGTTCAATGGCAGAGGAGGCAGAGCTGCTCTGAAGACAGAAATCATTGGTTGAGTTAAACCTCAATGGGCGGAGCCAAAGAACCACAGTTTTTCAGAGTGCATGTTAGCTAAATGGCTTTGGATGGTAAAGAAGGAACTCTGGTCAAAATAGAAATATTAAAAAGGCAATAACCCCCCCCCCGACCCCCCATTCATTCATGACCATGGTGTTGATGATCTTGGAAGGTCAACTAGGTTAACTAGCTAACCCAGACAATTTAGTAGTTGCATTTTTTTCCAATAACAGCAAGAGTGCAAGGCTTCATAATATCAGCTACCTCCTCTCTCAGCCCTTGCCTGAAACCCATTGGGCTTCAGTCTGTTACTTAGTCAGTAAAACTTTGAGGTTTAACTCGACCAGTAGGCTGGCTCCAGAGCAGCTTTGTTCCTCAGAAATGTTGGTATACCTAAGACTCCAATCTGCAGCTCAAAGGGTCGACCATGGCACTAACCAGCACTAAGGTCAGGGGTTTGATTCCTGCTGTGGTCACCCATTATATAAATGTGTGCACTCATGGAATTGTAAGAAGCTTTGGATTTAAGTGTCCACCAAATATCACTACAACCAACATTATACTGCAATATGACTGGCATGAATGTCTGGAAGACGTGACATCGGACCTTATCGAAGGAGGCAAAGTTCCTCAAGTCTTCACAGGCCAGGTGCAGGTAGAGAGGGCTCATCGCTCCCTTCTTCATCATCAGCGTCTGGAGCTGGAAACACACACAGGATACATTTAGTGTCACTAACAAACTGACAGATTAAAAGTTGCAGGCCAAATTGCGAAAACAAGATTTTTTTTAATTGGGATGAGTCGAGGGCAAACTCTTCACATGGAAATGAATGGGAGTTATCATGCACAAAAGCAGGACCTGGTAGAAAGTACCAACTAATAGAGTGGGGATCACACACACACACACACACACATACAAATAACGTGGTTTATTTGAAACAATCAATGTTGATACAAAGAGTGTTGAGAAGGACCTGGTTGTTGAATGCAGAGTCACTGAGTTTCTTTCCAAAGGCATCCAGTCCTTTCTGGACTATTTCCTTCCTGTCCGACATGGAGAGCGGTCCCACGGCAAGCAGCACGGCCCCTTTCTTCGTGGCAAGGGTTTGCAAAAGTGCTGAATTGGACCTGGCGCTTAGTACCAAACACAAACCCTGACAGGAAAAAGGGAATACGGGTTTCGCCACACATCCTCACATGAAACATATTCAACCTCGCCTCAGATGCATAAATGTACAGATCTACGAATGACTGTGAATTTCAACTGGAAAAGAAGTAACCCATATAAGAGTGGTGAAGCAGCCTAGTGCTTGGAGATGCTTGAAGATGGAGGTCTCTAGTTAGCTAGTACAATTGTGAACATTTTTGGGGCGAAACGGTAATTCCCATCCAAACCATGAATTTATTGGGACATCGCTGTAAAAACTTTGTCATGTTAACAGAGATACTAAGAATGGTAGCATTGCTAGGTAGTCAGCTGTACTTGTACCCAGACGCCCTGTGTGTATTGAATGTACAGGCTCGTCTAAATGGCTGACCTTGGGAAGCTGGTGTGGTATCCAATCAGAGATGAGCTGGCCCCTGCCATCTCGCATAAGGTCCACCCCATCAACCAGCAGGGCCAGCGGTTGGTCTTTCTTGGTGTCACTCAACATGGAGTGAAATTCTGCCAGCAAATCTCTGATAAAAAAAAATATATAATTGGACATAGATTGCAAAAAGTATTAGTGTAGACAAAATGACACTTGGAAGAAACTTCAAAATGCAGTGAGGCACATTTAACCTACTTGTAAGATGTGGGAAGGGGCGATTCCTCCTCAGTATCTTTCGTTTTCTTCAACCATTGGACGAGGCATCGTAGCAGGTTCTCCACAGAGCGTGCGGATTGGCTGGCAGCCGTAGAGTAGGATATGACATCACAGCCCAGTTTTCTCTTAGACTCGTCTCCGGTGTGGAGGGCGTTTGCTAGAGCAGCCTGTGTGGAGGGAGGAGAAAACGGGTTGGAAAGAGACGTGAAGAACCAACGGTCTGTGTGGGCAGCATCCTGTCTGTTGTTTCAGTACCAGAGGAATTTCCCACAGTGGGATGAATAAAGGAAGTTCCACCGCCACCATTACTATGACTGTCACTGCTACCACTAAACTACCACTTGTATGAAGACACAATGGAATTTGTTCTCTGGAAGCAGATTCATACAGGGGGGTGGACAAAATAACATCTAACAATATATGAAGCAGCTCCCTTTGCAATTTACCATGAAGACAGTTTTGCCCTCCCCAGGTGCTCCCTCCACCAGCAGCATGCCTCCTTTGGCCTGGACCTCCTGGACCTTCTCCACAGCCCCAGCCAGCAGCTTGGCCCTGCCGTAGAACTGCCTCTGCAGCTTCCCCTGGTGCGCCTCCTGCTCGGTTACATCCGATGCAGCCTCTGCCTCCTCGCCCTCCTCGCCCTCCTGCCAATCAGAGAATACAAATGAAATGTTGGTATGTAATGTACAAAGAGTGTCTAGTCCGGATGGATCCCATAATTCAGTAAGGGCCCAGTATTGTTGAGTGAATGAGCAGAAAACACCTTTTGGCTAAGCCTGAGGATTCAATATAAGTAGTAGTTTAAGAATTTAACATTGAAGAGGTTTGGTGAACGTAAGCGAATCATCAACGTAACTAACTTCAACAAACTGCTTCAACACAGCCATCCAAAGGTCTTCCAGCACAGCCCTGCCAAAGTCCTCCAGGCCCTTCAGGTAGGGGTTCCCGTCCACGACGCCGCCCCACTCGCACGGATAACTGGGACAGAAAGACGGACACGAAGGCTCGGCTAAGGCGTGGGAGGTGATCTTTTATTGTGGCAGAACATTTGAAGGGTTTCATTCCGATTCCTCAGATTTCAGTCAAGAACTATTTTGTGAGCAAAGATCTTCAGATGACATCTAACTTCAACAGTAACCCATGATGTGCTTCACTTGTCTGCCAGTAATCATTTTGTCAAAGCAGATCATCCGTTCTCTTCCAAATGATATCTCACTTTGGACCGGAGCTCGTCATGTTTGGTCAACAGTGGCTGCCCTGGTGAACGCTAATCACAAATAACATATAATGTCATGTCATTCTTTATCTTGGATCCGAGAGGTAAAGTTGTCTGTTTGCAATTCTCGATACCGAGAGCTGGAGAAAACATCCGGGATGCTTTTGGTGAGGGCGGATAACCGGGGCAACTTATGTTTAGCTTGGTTTCTCCCGTACTTCTATGAAGGTGTGTGTGTGTGACTGAAATGACAAAGCGCTCACTTTTCGGTGACTTTCACATCACTGTCCAGGATCCTCGTCTTCAGGTCGGCCATTTTAGATTCAGCCTCCTTTGATTCGGCGGCAAAGTCTGATCTCCACGCCACAGGAACCGACCTGAGAAACCGCCAAACAAAGTGGTATTACAGCCATGAATGCTTTACATCTACAGCGTGTGACCGCTATTGTGTCATGCTATGTTCTCAAGGTCGACCACGACCACGGGACTGCGTACTTGGTCAGGTTTGGATCCCTGAAGTAGCAGAGCATCCGTTGGTGTGCGGTGTCCGGGTACAGAGCCTGGAACTGGCGGATCTCCATCTCTGTGATGGACAGGCCCGCAGGGGCCGAGGACAGCTGCACAGAAACCATCGTGTTATGCTTCTTGTATTGTCTGAGAAAGGACGTTGCTTTACATTGCAAAACAACAGAAATCAGACAAATTCATTTAGAAGCACGTAACTAGAAAATGGGGCTGTAGCGGAGACTTGTGTATGAGGAGGTGAAGTTTATCAATGTTGCAATTCCTTCTGGTCACCGATAGAGGTTGATAAAGGTCATATATTGTGAATTGTTCATTTTTCTTGGTAAACTGAATTGTCTATGAGCTTGTATCGTCTTATAAGCACCGGCTTTTATTAAGTTGCCTTGTAAATAAGTTTGATTTCATTTAACAATGTAAAACAACCAGGAGTTTTCGAAGGGCTGGATTCCTATTGGTATAATTATTGTCTTGCTATTGTCTTAATAAAAACTATTTTTGTCGTCAGGACCCTCTGGGATCATAATGTTGATCGTAGTATCAAAAATGAACCCCCTATGGGAGAATTATAGCAGTACGCAGACTTGTCCATCTGTCCTGGACCGGCTCAGAGAAGTTGTCTGAGTGTATATTATTCTCCATGTCAATAAAAAGAGCTACTACAGGATGGCTTCCTAATTCAATGTATAACTATCACAATAACGGTTCTTCACCCTTATTGAGCACAACTTGTTACTGATATGGATTACAGGTTTGGTGATAACACACCTAATCCGTCCTGAGTACAGTAACTATACAGGCATACTGACTTATTCTAGTTTTATTTTGTTTCGTAACGCCAAGTCTTACCCAGCTGTACTGCGGCAGGTCGGGGAGTGCTGGTCGGGGGGGCACCAGGCCGTACCTCTCCCCCAGGATGCCTACCAGCATCTGACTGCGACACACCTCAGACAGGCACAGC
>CABFOQ010049242.1:4995-22665 GCA_900660455.1 Gephyroberyx darwinii | reverse complement strand
AGGGAAAGAATTAGAGAGGGGGAGAGAGAGAGAAGAGAGGGAGAGAAGAGGGGGGAGAGAAATAGAGAGCGATTTGTGTGCTTGCTTAAGCTTAAAAATTGCGAAAGGCAATTTAATCAGAAAGATACTGTGTTAAGAAATCATAGTAGTAGAAGTAGTAAAAGCAGAAGTAATAGCAATAGTAGTAGTAGCAGAAGTAGACGTATTAGCTGAAGTAGTAGTAGCAGAATGAGTAATAGTTGAAGTATTTGTAAGAGTAGTAGTAGCAGAAGTAGTAATAGACAAACTGTCATGGTGGCGTCCCCTATTGAGCGATTTGAAAATTATTGTACACATGTGGTTCAACATTTCCTGTAGAAAATGTTAAGTGGTTAGCTTCGTGCAGCCGCAAGTATTGCCTACCCAGCTCTGTGGTTACTAAGGAGTTGCTCTGTGTTTGCTAGGGTGTCCTAGATCAGGGGTCCCCAACCACCAGGCCACCTATTGCCGGGCCGTGCAAACGCTGGCGGTGCAAACCCCAGAGCAGAAGTAGAGGCCAAATAGTAAAAGCAGAAGTATTAGAGGCAGTAGAAGCATATGTAGTAAAATCAGAAGTAATAGTACTACTACCAGTGCTACTACTACTATTACTACTACTATCATAACAACAAAACCTACTACTATAAATACTAACCCTAACCCTACTACTAATACTGCTACTAGTACTCATACTATTACTACTGTTACTACCTCAACCATCAAAGTTTATGAATACATAAGAGCCAATCAGAGAGGTGAGTTGAGGTGCTGAGAGGTCTCCCTAACTAGTACAAACTGCAACTGCCAACATGTATTGTGTATATGAAAACAATGAGGCATAGATAAATATAGCTGCTGTTAGTAATGCTACTACTACTACTATCATAACAACAAAACCTACTATAAATACTTCTACTAATGCTACTAGTACTGCTACTGGCACTCGTAGTGCTACTACTACAACTGCTAATACTACTACAGTACTACTATCAAAGTTTATGAATGAATACATAAGAGCCAATCAGAGAGGAGAGTTGAGGTGCAAAAATCCCAATGCATTGTCTATGTAGGTGTTCAAAGCTAAATCCTACAAAAACTATAAATGGCATTGCTACGATATTCACATGAGTGAAAGCATGAAAAGCTGAACATTTTGACTGTAGGAGGCTACATTTTGACGCTACTGTAGGAGTAGCGACAAGTTAGAAAACCACTACAAAATTTCAAATTTCCAGCTGCTGCTAGAGTGAGAACTGAACATTCTACAATGTATTTCAATGACAGACCCCTTCAGGGTTTGAACCCTAAAAATACTTGGATGTGGATACTGATAAAAATATGGTAAAACTGAGGCAGTCTGTACATGCATTTTGGCATAAGTAGTCATCGGCACATCATCCTGCTTTTGAAAAATTACAAATTGCTTACCCATGAGTGTGCAATCCTGTGCATTTTTTTTTAAAAGCAATCTGAATATGGAAAAGACAGTTGCCAACATTTAATGGAACTGAAAACTCAAATGATGCTGCAGTCCTGCCTATGTAGCTAACATATCTTAACTCTTCACATTAGTCTTATTCTCAGTTACCAAGCCCTCAAAGTTTCACCTAAAAACTGACTAACCGTCACACACAGTTGCCAACTTGTTTAATGCATGCTAGTTGAATTAATTTAACTAGTATGCATTCAACAAAAGTCTTAAGTCCCTGTGCAGGTCAAATGCAGAAGTGTGTGACAAGATGTTTGTTTGAAACGTGATCAGCTCACTTAATGCTGATTCATTTCTTTTTTTAACAGGTGGGCCAGGATTAGTAGATCCTTGTGAAAAGAATCCTACAGACACCCTAACGACTATGGGAGAGCAACAGAGAGAGGACATTACCTCAAGTGCCCAGGTATTTCTACATCACATCGAATTATAGGCTATATGAACAATCAAGTTGACTCATATGTAGTGCTTAGACTGAAATTGTCTTCAGATGAGGTATAGTCAGACCAGGAAGGATGAAAATGCATAGAAGGAACATAGGTAGAGTTGGAGGAAGGAAGGAAAGGGTGCCATGAAGACACCTGACACAGAAGCAGATTGTTGCAAGGAAATTGACAAATTGCATATAATGGCATGAAACTTCTGACCAGCGTGTTATAGAACAATTCTGCAGAGCAGCCAGTTAATACAGGCAGATTCAGGGGGTGGATGTTATAACAGTAGCACCACATGACTTTTCACATTTACAAAGGCTGCTACACAGGCCAATAATTAAGTTTAATGCTAATTAGCAGTATGTGTCTGCTTTAAGAGACTTTTCAAAGCAACATTAGACAACTAACAGAGCTCCACAGAGGACAAATTGTTGTTTTAATTGCAGGAGCATTGGTCACAAAAACTGTAAAAAATATTTAATGTGGCATGGCAAACAGTTGAAAATGAATGTAATCCAAACAGACAAACTGCATCAGCAAAGAGGAACAATAGTGGCAAGTGCAAGCCACTTGCCAGGATAGAAAACTACAGCCTCAAAAATTACTACTGAATTGAACCAGCACCTCTGTGTCACAGTCTCAATGAAAATGTACTGAGCTTCAGAAAGCTGGTATGGCAGCACTGCCATTCAGAAACTAAAAATCGTATAATTTCGAATTTGATAATCGGCCATGATTATTAGTACCCTTTTAAAACACTTCAAAGTGATTTTGTTGGAGGAAATAGATTCTCATTCTCACTGTAATTCAATTCACCTGTGACCGGTTGCAGGTGCCCATATGGTATAAATTAACCAATTAGCCATTTTAAAGTGATAAAACAGTCTGGTCTGCTTCCCTGCTCTGGGGTAATGGTTTCAGCACGTACCATCTGCCAGACACTGAACCAAGAAGGCCTTTATGGTCGGAGGCCACAGACTACACTCAGAGAAATACAAGAACGCCTGATTGATCTTTGCCAAGACCGACCTGGACAAACCTAAGTCCTTCTGGGAAAAAGTTCTGTGAACCGATGAAACCAAATTTGAGCTCTTTGGCATTTTAGATCAGCACTTTGTTTATAGAGGACTACATTTTGCTTTTAAAGAAAAGAACACCTTACCTACAGTCAAATACAGTGGAGGTTCCATAATACTGTGAGGCTGCCTTGGCTAATAATAACTAATAATTATAACTTTATTTGTACAGCGCTTTTCAGACACAAAGTGCTTCACAACAATAAAAAATAAAATAATAGACAGGATTAAATAAAACATGAAAAGATCAAAAGGCAATGAACCTTGTGAGAGTCACTGAGAGAAGGGATTGATTTGGAAAGTAATACAGGCATGATTAAACAACAAAACATGAAAGGTCAAAACAAATTAAAACTGAGTAAAAAGATCAGCATCAGAGAGAGCAGCAAAAAGGTGTTTGTGTTCTTTTTAAAAGTATCATATGAAGAGAGTTCCAGAGCTTAGGTCCATAGTGGCTAAAGCATCATTCTCCAACAATCCAACGTGTTTTGTTTGCTGACCTTTTGTTTTGCTATATATCTGTGTGTTATCAGCGTATTGATAAAAGGAGAAATGTCAGAAAGTGGAAGCATGTACAAATTGAATAGAAGGGGACCTAAAACTGAGCCGTGGGGCACTCAATGTATGTTACGGCGTGTCGTTCTGAGAAAAAAATCGACGAATAATGCAACATAGTAGTCCCGGCCAATTAAGTAGGACCTGAGCCAGTTTAGGACTGAGCCAGAGAGGCCAATCCAGTTGTGTAACTTGTCAAGTAGAATCACTGGACGTCTTGAACCTATTAAGGGCATAATGAAATCAGAAGATTACCATGGTATTTTGGAGTGAAATGTGCAGTGTCAGAAGACTGGGTGTCAATCAAACATCATGGGTCCTCCAGCAGGACGATGACCCAAAACACAACCAAAAGCACCCATGAATGGTTCAAGAGAAAATGTTGAACTGTTCTGGAGTGGCCAGCAATGAGTCCTGATCTCAATGCTTTGACCAACTGCACATTTCAGGTCTTGTCATAGGTTTTCAAATATTGAAGAACTGCAGAACGTTGCAAATGAAGAGTGAGAGAAACTGCCATCAGAAAGGTGCAGGAAGCTTAGTGATTATTACAATAACTTTTTGGAAACAGTATTAGAAAAGGGTGCTAAATAATGGCCATAGCCACTTGTTTCTTAATATTTGTATTCTTAATGTGTGATCATGTGCTGTTTAAATAAAGCAGATTAAGGTGTGAAGACCGAAAAATTGTTTGAAATTCCAATTATTTCAGAAGATACCATACATCTGCATAAAATTCAAGGGTGCTAATAATCTTGGCATAGGGTCTGTCTCACAAAGCAAGTTCAACATAATTAAGGTTATCTTTGTGATAGCTGGCTTCACAAAATCCTGGATAACTGGTCTCACAAAGGTGGTTATCGCTCTGTCAACCCATAATTTTCCAATCCAGCTGTGAGTGTTCACATAAAACTGGTGAGGAATGTAGCAAATTGTCAATCACACGAAACATGGACAGATCCAGGCTTTTATCAGTTTTGCTGCACAGCTAAGGTTGTTACCATGGTGATCTACCCTGCTATAAAGTGAGCCACCTGCGTGAGACCGAAAAGCCAGAGTTAAGCCCAAAGTTAGCTCACTAACCCACTAACCTCTCTTCGTGAGGCAGGCCCCATGTATGTATTTATTTACTTTTTTATCCAGGCGCTGTACAAGTTGGCTGGTATGAAGGAGAGACTGTTAGTAGAAAGTTGGGTCAGATGCAGTTATAAGAACCTGGAAAGAATGTAAGAACAATGCACAGTGCATTACTTGCTATAGTTCCCTGTGTTTCTCTTTACAGTTTGCTCTTAGGCTCCTAGCATTCCGACAAATCCATAAGGTTTTGGGTATGGACCCGCTGCCCCAGATAAACCCTCGCTTCAACATCCGCAACAACCGCAAGCGTCGCCGTGATAACAGCGATGGGACGGACAGCTTCGAGGGTGAAGGCAAAAAGGACAAGAAGGATTACGATAGCTACTAGGCTTCCCCCATTACTAAGTTAAAGTAGTCTATATACATATATGTACTTCTATGTTTTCACTGCATTTAACAACTGGGTTAGTGTTACCTCCTGTGTAGTGGCTTATGTCCAGTGTTATTTTTGGCATGGTCTTGTAAAGCAACAGATGTGCTGGTGAGACTGCAGCTTCACTACCCAAACCAAAATTTCTTCATGGTGTAATGTTTTAGCTTTAGATTGATCAGAGTTCAGACCTAAACTTTTCCTAGATAAAGCATTTTTTACCTGATATGCTTCTCAAATAGAAGTATTCATGACAATGGCTTCCTAAGCTCTGCAGCTACTCCTTTCTGGAGTTTTCTTTTTTGTTTTTCAACTGTGGGGAAAGACATTCCTCACAAGATCTAAAATGGAGCCAGATCTTTGTTTGTTACATCTACATTGTGGATAAGGAGGAAGAGCAAAACTAATTGTCAATGCCTTCATTCATGTATTTTATAGTTTCATTCAGAGGTTGACTGTTAGTTTTGTAGCCTTTGTGAAACGCCTAATTTGGTCTGCCACTTCATTTTCTAAGCTGTTCTTTTGAATTACTGCAAGTGGTGTTTGATGCTTTGGTCTTGTCATGTCTGAAGGCTAGGCTCCAATGAAGTTAACAGATCCATGTGGCGTTGTACTACAGTTCTGAAGAAAATATTAATTCCTGAAACATTTGTGTTCGTAGTGAAATTACCCTAAACATAGCTCTATATATGTCTGTATTTTCATATCTATGAAAATATTTCTATAACCTTGCAATAGATGAAATGCCTATGGTTTGTGGAAAGCATGACTGTTATCAGATCATTCGTTATTGTGTTTTGGCTTTTAGCTTTTGTTTTACTGGTTAATGGGAAACTTTAATGGCTTACTTGCCCTTTATCTTGGTTTGATGCTGCATAGTTCATTTCAATCTATATTAGATAAAAATTATGACAATTGGGAAAAACTGTAACTTTGTTGTTGTAATCGCAGTTCAATGTAGGTCCATTCTTGAATGCCAGTCAGGCTGTGTACTCTGCTTTACAGTGAGCAGAATAAATACATTTCCTGAATCAAGAATGCCTGCTTACTGCTTCACTGCTTTCTTTTATGATATACAGTGTAGGTGCCAAATATGCACTATACAATGTCTGGTTAGGCTAAACCATAATCCTTAAAACTAATGGTTTAGTTTTAAGGCTTTTAAATAAATTGAAAGCATGACTGTAGATGGTCAACAAAGTATATGTTAACTAATTTACATCTGCAGCAGCTCAATAAATTATCCATTTACTACCTATAGATTAACATTTGGAATGTCTAAATTGATACACAGTTGACCTTGTTGATAATCAACAGCATATATTTGGATGCTCATCAAAATGTCATAACTAATAAAGATAATCTACAGATGCTCAGTAAAGCAAATTTTGACTACAGCATCTCAATTACTTATTTAGTAACTAGGTATAGATGGGCACTTGGGCTATAAAGTGAAAGTTTAGCATTGTTGATGACAGGATGAGGGAAATGAATATATAATATAGTATCACATTTAAGGGTTCCTAGAAAGAGGGATTAAATCAACATTCAAAATGACTCAATTGACGCTGTTTTGTGATTGGTATTAACGCCCTTAAAAAGGCTCTTGACAAGATAAGCTGATGTTGAATCGCGCATTGAAGATTGCTCTGTCAATGGAAACTGCCACAAAAGATGCAGGGAACTACAAGGAAAAAAATGCAAAAGCAGGTTCAGTAAATAGGGTATGTTCAAAATACATTATAAAACAGGCTTGTTTTAGATGTGGTAAAACGTCAGATGGCCCTGCCGATTGTTGGTTCAAGGATAAAGACTGCAGACAATGATAGTGACAGATATATATAGAGAGAAAAAAAAACATGAATTAGCTGAAACTGACTCAAATAATTAAAATGAAGATTTTTCATGTTATACTCAGTGGAAATATACATGGATAGAGTTCCCCAAAGGATTTCTTATAAAGACTATAAGGAAAAGTCATGCAATTTGGAGGTATTTGTGCTGAAGTATGGAGGTGTGCATTTATTTAGATGAGAATGGCTGAGGCGCATCCATCTCAGTTGGCATAAAATCAACGCAATACGACTAACCTCAAAACAGAGTAACCATTCTACTGATGAAAGACCACCGAAACACATCAAAGCACGGATCAAACTCAAAGAGCACACAAAGCCAAGGTTTCACAAGGCTCATCTGGTACCATATTCCTTACACCTCAAGGTGGAGGCAGAGCTCCAGCACTTGGAAGACCAAAGAATTCTTTCCAATGTAGACTGGTCAGAGTGGATACCTGTAGGTAAAAAAACAAGTGACTGTGTGGATATATGTTGCGGTTTCAATGTTTCAGTGAATCCTGTGATATGTGCAGACCAGTACCCACTTCTGTGCATTAGACGATATCCATTTGTAGCATAGTTACAAATAGAAATGGAAGAGTCGTCAATGAAGTATCTGACAAGTATTCCTCACAAGGGCCTCTATCAGTATAACAGATGAGTATTTGGCATTACCAGTGCTCCAGCAATATGGCAGAGAGCTTATGGACCAAGTACTACAAAGATATCACTGGTACCCAGTGTTACCTTGATGACATTATAGTGACTGGACCAGATGATGACTTTCATCTGGATAATCTATGGGCAGTTCTGACCAGATCGGAACAATATGGCAAGCAAGAGTGAGTTCTTTAACAACTTCATTCAGTACTGCAGACACAAAATCCCCAGACGTGGCCTTCATAAGTCTCAGGACAAAATTGATTGATTGATTTCTGAATGGACAAACGCCAGAGAATGTCACTTCATCCAGTTGTTTAAACAGTCCATGAAAGCAAGTAGGAAGGATGGAGTACTGCTGCAGCAGACAACTGCAAACTTCCTCTTGGCATACAGAAATACTATACATGCAACAACAGGGCTGATGCCAGCAATGTCTTTCATGGGAAGAAGTCTGAGATCAAGGCTGGACTTGTTGAAACCAGACATTTGAAATCACGTCCAGGAGAAACAGTGTTCTACAACACAGACAAAATAAATTGAGAACTTTAGAGGTTGGACACAAAATGCTAGCAAGAGACTACTGTAATGCAAACCAGAAATGCTGTCACAGATAGGACCCCTGACATATAATGGGAGCATAGGACCCAACATGGTCTTGTGCAGGCATGTGGACCAACATGTGGTGTTAGAGCACAACCAGCGAGTTCAGATACACCTCAGGACTCAGATGAGTCTGCCCTCATGACACTAGATGTAGGTGGTGTTAATGGTGACGTTGAAACCTCCAGAGACTGTTGATGCTTGCCCTCAGAGTTCCATCAACTCTGGTCCTCCACTACGACATTTCCCTGAGAGAAATCGCAGCGCACCTCAGAGACTTGATTTGTAGTTAACTGTCAAATTGAGTTGGTTAAAACCAGAGAGTGGGTTAGAGCCAGAATTGAAAATAAAGAGAAATGTACACCACTGATGTACATCAAAGCCGTAATGGAGTAAGTGTTAGCAACGTTGTTGTAAGGTTAAAAGACAACAGGATGTAGGCCTGTACCATGGCCTAGAGGTACGGGGGGGTGTAGGGCAGCTAGTGGAGGGACTGTATATGAGGGGATTGACAGGAGAATTTGGGGAACAAAACAAAACAATTTACAATGCTAGTCGTGTTACAGCACAATATTGCAACAGTAGTACCGGGGCCTAGAAATGACCACCAGATGTCACTAGCAGCATAAAAATCTTTGAAGAATGGCTAATACAATCATGAGCAGTCATTGTGGTGCAATAACAATTATAAATTGTTCCAATAGATGTCATAACTAAATGACCTGATCCGTGTCACTCTATCACACCTTGTGTATGAACTGGACATTCTTACCAAACCCACTGACACAATGCAAGTCACTTGGTGTTTGCCTGCGTTCCAATCCCATAGGCATTACTCATACTGTTCAATTCCAATGGAAAAAGAGCTCAATATTTTTGCATCTTCATCTCCCTTTACTGTCACCATCCATCAAAGGATGACTCATGTCTAGGCCTCTTTACCTTTCACTTCCCACTCATTCATTACATTAGATAGACTTGAACAGCGTTATTCATATTCGGTCTATTTTGATGTCATTCACTCAGTGCCATAAAGTATCATACTATATAAGCTTTATTACCTGACCTCTGTCCTTGTTTTGATGTTCTTTTCAGCTTATCATGGAATATTAATGATGCAAGCTACTTAAAATGCACTATTGCAACATAACTGGAACAATGATAAACGCAATGTATACTGTAGCACAAGCCTATTAATAAAAAAAACGAGTGTAAACTTTTGAATTAAATAATTGGCAAGATATAATGTGTTTGTAATGATTTTCTAAAGCCTATAGGTCTGTAAAGCTCATTTTGGCACTTGCAGGGTACAGCTAAGTGGCTAGCCATTGCTATCATTCTCTTTATGCCTCTTAGCATGCAAGGGTAATGTCACACAAACTTCAACTCATGGTCTTTCTCATTTGACCAGTAGAACTTCACTAAAACTGACAAACCGACACACCGAAAACTATAACATTGGTAAGCATAATTAGCAAGCAGACATAGCAGTAACAGGACCTCACTGTTATCTGCTCTATACAGTAGCTTTGGATATACTGATTCTATAATTGTAATTGTAATAATTAAGAGGGGGAAGCACCTCTTCATATCCATTCAAATGTTCAACCACTGAGCTATACCCTCTTGCACTGTATAAGTCGATACTGAGGCTATTATGGATTCAAACTGAAGATGTTGTCACCTTAACAAAAACAGTTGCAATTTCCTTTTTAGTCTCCATTCACTCCGTTTTCACAAATATACTAAATATAATTTTCTGCATTAGGAGTTCTTCAGGAGGACATTGGGAGCTTGAGTGCATGTGAGATAACTTGTCTCTTTCCGAGCAACATATTACCTGGTATATTTTGCATACCAGATTGTTGGGGAAGATGTTGGCATGTTTAATTCACACCATGACAACACAGCCAAAACAAATCTGCTGCAGTCTCCCCTCCTTGATCAGTGGTATGAATTGGTGGGGAAACACTACTCACAGCTTGGAACCCATTTGCAGCATTTCTGTGTTGAGTGTATGGGACTATTGCCATTGGAAGGGTTCATATCTACTGTACACAGTAACTGTTCCAAATCAGAATCCTGAAGCATTAATGCGAAGCACATCCCTCTCAATTTGCCTGATGGATGGCCGCAATTACACAAGCACTGTACTAGATTTAAAAGAGCAATGGTCGTTAACCCAGCATAAAACTAGCAACTTAATTACATTTTTAAAAACACAAACAAACAACCTGCCATCTGTGCAGACAATTATCAAACACATGCACAAGCAACAGCAGTCAAGTATTCTCCAATAGACAAAACCCAACTAGACTCATGCAGGAAATGTGCGTGATACGGTCTCATGCCTTGGAAAATTCTCTAGAAAATATCAGACATCTGTGACTAAATGAGCCCCTACAGGGAATAAGCTCCATTTGTGGATGCTGTAAAATTAGACAACAAGGTGTCTAGTTAAGGTAAATGACCCAAATTGTGAAATATCTCAAAATTGCAGTCATTGGAGTAATTTCGGACAACCTAAACACTTGTGATCAAGATAACTCAGGCTAACATTACGTGAAACCCACTTTTTAATGTAATTATTTAATGGTTTTTAAGTGTAATGAAAGCTGTGGAGAACATTGGCTTGTATGTCAATGAATTAACCTTCCACTTGCCAGCAAACTAAAATTTTGTTGTATGGGAGACGGGTGAGTCATTTGCCACACATCTTAATGAGCCATGATAAACGCAGGCCTGTTATTTTAGCATTAATGTTTGTAATCCATTGTGCCATAGATTTGAGTTGTTGTGTTGTTTCTGAATACGAATCTGACATTACACACAAATCAATCACTTAGATTCATCCTCTAAAATGGCAGTTATGTTCTATTCCATAAAGCTCAAAACCAGGACTGTTGCATCCTCCAAGTTAGAAAGGAAAAATGAGGAGACAGTGTTGTCACTGCCAATCAAATTGCCATTGGAATGAGTTTAACAAGGAACAATAAATGTAAAGGAAAATGTTCTGTTCGAATTGGTGCAGAAACATATTAAGAATTTACATAGTTTCACAGTACACACTGACACACATGAGGCAAAGGCAAATGGCCTCACATAAAGGGCATTTCTGCTTTATTAAATAGAATATTGAGGAAGAGAGGGAGAGATGATGCATACAGCAAAAATTGTGATCTAGATTCAGTCCAATTATAGTAAATTGTACATGCCATAGCCAGCCACCAAAATGTCCATCATACCTCAAATTATGCCTGGCTGAAATGACAGCCTTTTTTAGTCATGCTAGGCTCATTAACAGGATAAACAAAAGGACTGTCATCACAATAGCCTGAATTGGAGTGTTGACACTGTCCTCTCTTGTTACCTGATAGATTTAATGCACGTGTATCATGTATTACAGTGACTTTGAATAATATACATAGTGACCTATGTGTAGTGCTCGTGCTCGTTATGTAAAACTAAAAAGGAACACATAAAAAGCCATTTAATATTTCATTAGATGTTTTAGGCGTACAGAATAGGCTTTAATACGCCTTTCTCATACGTGCGCATTACTTGCATCAACTTTCTACATTGTGTTACCTCCTAAATCTTGTCAGTTTGGGTAGGCCCGTGCTTGTGTGTAGCTTTAAGAAGGAGGTGGGCAGCACTCGGATGACGCAGGAATAATGATGAAAAGATGCTTCAAAAGTCCAGGCCGGAGCCAGTGTGTAGTAGCTGGCTGAGCTGTTACCTTGCTCAAACGGCAGGAATTACCGGGGGGAAAACGGGGGGAAAATTGTATTGAGATAAGAGGGAGATATATTGAACAAGTTCAGGAGGCTTTTAAGGAATTCTCAATGCAGAATACAACGTAAAAAAAACAAACAATTTTTGCTTATTCAAAGAAAAATATAATTATTTAACATTATTTATTAACGTCGGGCGGCTTACTGTTGGCATCTTGGTCTACCTGTGCACTACCAAGTGGAGCCAACTTGGAGAAACATTTTAAGAACATCTCTCCAACATTTTAATTATTTATGCTAAGTTGAACTTTTAAAGTAACACCATGCCATATTTCATTTCATTGTGTTTGTACTTTTTGCTGGTCTTGAAACCAGTTAGGACAAACACCATAACCGAGGACGTAGAAGTATTGGTGATTTTGCCACAAAATAACTCCTACCTTTTTTCATACCCAAGAGTCGCACCGGCAATACTTTATGCACAGCACAGGTTAAAAAAAGACGGAGGGCAGTATTCAGGTCTGAATTTCACAGTGCAATATGAAAACTCCGAATGTGGCAATGATGCTGTATTCGCGTTGGCGGACAGGTCATGCGAAAAGAAGCCGGATTTGATTCTCGGTCCCGTGTGTGAATACGCGGCAGCAGCGGCGGTGAGGCTGGCGTCCCATTGGAATATCCCGGTGATCTCAGCAGGTGCCTTGGCCACCGGCTTTAATAACAAGGATAAAGAGTATTCCCACCTGACCCGCATTGCTCCCTCCTACCTGAAAATGGCAGAGACCTTCACCGCAATGTTCCAGTATTTCACCTGGAAGGGCGCGCTGTTGGTTTATGAAGATGACAAGGAAGAGCGGAATTGTTTCTTCACTTTGGAAGGAGTGTACCATATTTTGGGGGAATTTAACATTAAAACTTATGCCATTCATTCCAAAGAGGACCGTTTGGATACCGACGACATCTTCCAAAACATCTATGATACTGAAGGTAATATAGTTTTCAATGCCCCCTACCCCCGCCTTCGCCTAAACACTTGTCTGACATCAGGAACGTGTGCTATTGCAGTACTTAAGTGCATATCCGTTCTAGGCAGATTTGCAGGTTTACAACTATTCAGCTAGTAATTTCAAGAATGTCAGGAATCCATGTGAGTATGCTCTACAGCAGAAAGCATTTGACCTCAGATTAGTGTTTTCTACTCAACCCTGCAAAGACTTACATGTCTGTTGCGATTGAAGCAAATGAGACATTTCACGCCACCATTTCCTTATCCAATCTATTGTTGGTCAACCAATAACACCCCTCTGTTTAATTATACATAACTGAGCCTCTTGTTTTGTCCAGAGCAGGTGGTTTATCTGTTGCCATAGTTACTTAACAAGAAGACAACTTCATGAAGGTCTGCCAGCAGCCACGAAGATATAACTCCTCCCACCTGCAACCCCTCCCCCTGCATATCCTAGGTCTTTCAAACTTGTCCAACCACAAGTTCATGATTGGGCCATGGTCTTCCGTTTTGAACACTACAGCTTGAACAGTAGATTTCTCCAACCATACATTAAACTTTGGAAATTGGCCTATAACGTTGACAAAGATTATATCTTTGATCAACAATTTGAATAGTTCTTAACAATACCCAAGTTTATTCCCATCGCTTTATAATCATGGAAAAATACACGTTGTTGACATCGTACAGTGGTTAGCATTGGCAACCCTGAACATCCGCCTTGTCTCCCGCCTTCAAAATAAGTCGTTTCATTTTATATCAAAATTTTTTATTTTTTATTTTTTTTAATTAATACTAACTATTAAAGTTATTGAGTATAACTACTACTACAACTATACTTTCGATTGTACTATTGCTTATACGTAATAGTAGAAAAGTCAGTAGTTGGTGATATTGGCAGCATTAGCAATTATCAACTTCCTCTTTGTGTCCCCGTAACCTTCAAAATAAATGCCTCCCGTCTTAACCTCAGAAAACTGCACCAATGTTTATCATAGCAGGCGGAGATTCTCAGATGTGAGAGCAGAAATAATCTCTGCTATATTGGCGTCCATTATTTCATCACTTAACCAAACGCCCTGGATTTGAATCAAATCAAAGTTTATTTGTCACATGTGGTCATCATACAATGTGCAATGTACAGTGAAATGCTTTGACACTGACTTCTTAGATTGTGCTGATAATAGGTAGGTAATAGATATAGGTCATGACATATAAATGATAATATAAATGATAATAATAACTAGAAACGCATTTCCTGACAAAATCTGTGGGATTGCTGGGAGCTGGAAAGGTATAAAGACATTGTAACTACTTGAGAATTTGAATTGAGTTTTTTCTGGTATATACAGGTGTTATAAGAGATTATAAGAGATGTAAATGCAGCACAAAAACAAGTTATATGAAGAACAAATGCTAGATTGACTGATCAAATCATGGATCCTCATACCATTTATACAAACAATAATTTATACAAATGTATTACCATGTCTTTTTATAACAATAATAATAATAAACCTTTATTTAACCAGGAAAGAGTCATTGAGATTAAAAATCTCTTTTGCAAGAGTGACATGGTCAAGATAGACAGCAGAGCAAGTCAATACATAAAAGTTTTCAATAGACAACATAAAACAATTTACAAGGGATCAAAAAAAACAAACCCATCATGATCATAAATACAAAAACAGGAAATAGCCCAATCAAAACATGCACAGGCCAATGAGTTTGCTTCCAAATCCTTCATCAAAGATTTAAAAACAGGAAGTGAGACAAGTTCTTCCAGTTTAAGCTCACTATGTAAGGAATTCCATGTTGTGGGAGCAGAGTGCATAAACAGCCTTTTACCCATCCCAGTACGAGCATTGGGGACAGTCAGCAGCATTAAGTCCTGAGAGCATGCATAGTCATGCACAATGGGCCTCATTCATGAAACGTGCATGCGATCAGATTTGATCGTATAACGCTAGTATGAACGTTTCTACAAACATAGTCGGATTCATCATTTTGTTCGTGTTCTATTTTGGACGCCACCAAGTTCCTCTTTTTTCCTTCTTTTCCCTGGTTTACTTGCACATAACCCGTCAGTCTGCACGCCTTTTATCGAGTTGAACAGGGCATTTGCTTATGCAAATCGGCACGTGCATCCAATTTACGAACGATCCGCATTCATCAAACTTACACCTGTTCTACGAAGAAATGGAGGTTTCCTGCACGCTTCATGAATCCCACATTTGTGTTTTAGTATGCACACACAAATTTACGACAAATTTACGAATGATTACGAAAACATTTGTGAATGGGGCCCAATATAAATACAGAGATAAGTAGGTAGTAGACCCAGGAAAGCCATGTAAATAAAGACATCTGAGGGAGTCTACAGATGTACACAGCAGGCTAGCCAACCCGAGCATAAAAGGGGCAATGGTGAGTGAGTGCTTTACAGTTAGTAATGAATCTCAAGGCTACACAATAAAGAGTGTCAATTGTACAAAGACACTTGGAGGATGCATGTAAATATAGAACATCACCGTAATCCAGGACAGGCATAAAAGTTGCAGCAACATATCTCTTTTTGGCTTCAAAAGAAAAGCAAGCCTAGTTCCTAAAATAAAAGCCGAGCTTCAGTTTCAGTTCATGACCAAGTCGCTGAATATGCGGTTTAAAAGAAAGGCAGTTGTCAATTAAAGTTCCTAGACATTTGTACAATGGAAGAGACTCAATCTCATTGCCCTGAAGAGTGGTAATAGATGGAAGGTTCAAATGCCTATTTCTTGATTTAGAAAACACTATGAGTTTTGTTTTGTCCCCAATGAGAACTAGCTTCATTTGACAAAGAGTATGTTGTACCGTGTTAAAGGCAATTTGCAAATACTGAAATGCTTTTGCAAGAGTTGCCACGGAACATCAGCGTAACAATTAAGCTGGGCATTTACCACATTATGATCCAGACAGTTTATATAAATTGTGAATAGGGGACCAAGTACCGAGCCCTGGGGCACACATTCTTACAGACTGATAGTGTATCCGGGGTGAGACCATCAAATTTTGTGAAAATTTAGTTCTGTCAGAGAGGTAGTTAGCAAACCATGCAACTGCATGAAAGTCCTATGTCAAGCAATCTCTGTCTCAGAATGCAATGGTTGACTGTCATTTAATCTATCATTTAAAACCATCATGGCCACAGTAATTGGAACGTATATAAAATAGCATTTGAGTATTAAGAACTCCTTTAGCTGATCACTAACAAGAGTTTCCAGTACTTTAACAAACAGTCTGTAGTTATTTAGAAGGGTTGGATCTTCACCTTTTAACAGCGGGAGAACAAATGCTGACTTCCAGATCCTTGGAATTCCGTTAGCCTACATTCCAAAAGATACGTCAGTGGTTCTGCTATAAGATCAAATTCAGATTCAGATTCAAGAAACAAGGGTCAAGAAGATCAGGACCAGTAGGTTTTCTTGGGTGTAAGTCTGTAGAGCTTTGCGTACTTACTGTACAGAGAAGGATGAGAAGCTGAAGGTTTGACCACTTACTGGTTCATCAACATAGGATTGTGTAGAGACAGAGGAGACAGAATCAAATGGTGAACCGATATAAAGATATAAAGTGCTTGTTATCATAAACAAGAACTGAGTCCTTCATTATACACAAAGACAAATCATTAGAATTACTATTAGCAGACATAGATTTAATAGCTTTCCAAAATTTTTTAGGGTAATTCAGATTTTCAGTGGAAGCAGACAAATAGACTTCTGACTTTGCCTTCTTGATAAAAGAAGATATGTTACAAAGTTGCCTAAAAAAAGTAAATAATAAATAAATAATAAAATAAAATAATTAAACCTGAGAGCTCAGGAGAGAACCAATCTCTCGGTCTTTAACTCTGTACCTTGAGAAAGGAACGTGCTTATTTATAATTTGTAAGAAACCATTATGAAAAAATGGTCAGGCAGTTTCAACATCTGGGATGAGATTAATCCTGCTCCAGTCAAAATAAAATATTTCTGACAGCAGCAACCGCGCAGCGGTCACTTAGATCATTACAGAAGACACCATGTTGCTTACTGTATATATACTGTATATGATATGCATTTTTATAAATATGTTAACTGACTTACCCCTCAATCAATGAATTGCCTGTTGACATTATATTCCAATTCAAAATATGCTTTATTGGCATGACTGTCATTTTTGCCAATGCAGTGCTAGGTGGCTGCTAGGGTGTTACTAGGTTGTTCTGAGGGTATACTAGGTGGTTGCTAGGGCATACGTGGTGGTTGCTATGATGATTGTACATTGCAATGGTTTGCTAGTGTGTTACTAGGGGGTTTATGGGGTGTACTAGGTGGTTGCTAGGGTGTACTAGGTGGTTGCTAGGGTGAATGAGGTTGTTGCAATGGTGTTTCAAGGTGGTTGCTAGGCTGTTTTTAAGTTGGTTACTAAGGTGTTATGGGGTGGTTGCTAGGGTGTTACTAGGTGGTTGCTAAGGTGTGAACAGGTTGTTGCTAAGGTGGTACTAGGTAATTGATAGGGTGGTATTAAGTGTTTGCTAGGGTGTACTATGTGGTTGCTAGGATATTAAAAGGTGGCTGCAAGGGTGTACTAGGTGGTTGCTTGGGTGTTACTATGTTGTTGCTAAGGTGTGCCAGTGAGTTTCTAGGTGGTTGCTAGGGTGTGACCAGGTGGTTGCTAAGGTGGTACTAGGTAGTTGCTAGGGTGGTACTAGGTGGTTGCTTGGGTGAACAAGGTT
>CABFOQ010049241.1:0-23552 GCA_900660455.1 Gephyroberyx darwinii | reverse complement strand
AGATACTACTACTACTGATGATCAGAGTACTAACAACCACAATACTAGTACTACTACTACCAGTACAGATACTACTACTACTGCGAGTACTGCTACTACTACTACTACTACTACTACCACCAATACAGCTACTACTACTACTGCTACTACTACTGCTACCACTACCACTACTACTACTACTACTACTGCTACCACTACCACTACTACTACTACTGCTACTGCTACTAAATGGTAAATGGCTGCATTTATATAGCGCTTTTATCCAAAGCGCTTTACAACATATGCTTCTCATTCACCCATTCACACACCGATGGCAGTGAGCTACCATGCAAGGTGCTGGTCTGACCATCGGGAGCAATTTGGGGTTCAGTGTCTTGCACAAGGACACTTTGATATGTGGACAGGAGGAGATGGGGATCGAACCGCCAACCTTGTGATCAGTGGACAACCTGCTCTATCACTGAGCCACAGCCGCCCCTACCTGTTGGTATTGCCTCATCAGCAGGTCCCTGATGGCCGTCAGCTTCCGTCCACTGAGGTTGGCATCCTTAATAGCACTGTATCTGGTGGCTAGAACCAAGGCCTGCGAGACACAACACTCTGTTACAGACGGCTGGCAAAACTGAAAAATGCAGAAAGTGTTATGAATTAATAAGCTGAAAGTCATTCCTTACCTGGGATATCAGGGGCTTTTGCTTTGATGTCAAGCTGGTCACAAAGACATATGGGGTCTGAAGATGGTGAACAACATATGTTGGTTTCAGGTGGTTGGGCCGAGAGAAGCTGTCCCCCCAGGCGATTCGAATCCATACAGCCTCATCACTGTGCTTCTTTATTTTGATAGACACCTTGTATGTAATGGCAAAGCAGACTTTCAGTCAAGGAGGTTAAGGAGGAAAAGCCAATGACAATGTAGCCTAAATGTATAAATATGTGATTAATTATTAATTGAGACCTGCTACAAATTCTGGGATTTTATAACTAATCATGCCAGGGGGGATATCTGTCTTACATGTCTGATGAGCTCAGTGAGGTGGGCTTTAAATTGCTCCTTGAACTGGGTCAGCTCTATAGAGAGGGCATCATCTGGGGAACAGAGAAAAGGGAGATTGATGTAATGAATGGGACAACACAAGTGTAATCCACTTCATCCATCCACTGGAGAATGGGAACACATTTGTTAGTTACTCCTTCCAATAGCAAACTATTGGAACTCCTGTGTAATGAGTCAGACACATCCAAAAGTCTTTATTTGGCCTACCTCCGGGGTCTAGGAGCTGGAGGGCATGCCACATCCCCTGGCTTGGATTGTCGAGGACGTCTTAAAGACAATGACACCAGAAGTATTATTTGATTATCTCACAGATCATACAGCGTTGATGCACGGCAAGGAAGCTTGCCTTATTCGTGTCCAAATAACAAACACTTTTACTTACAAATCATCTCAAGTTCTGTAATGTGTTTAACTGCCAAGCCATTTTCCTGTTAAGAAAACAAGTGAAAGGTAAAGTTAAAGGGAAAATCCACCCCAAAACTCAAGCTAAACAGCCTCGAAATAAAACTGTTAATTTCTAGTGTCTCAACACCAGATTTGCTGTAAACATTCTGTTGGCCAACTGCCAGGCAATTTGTTATTTTCAAAATTTTAAGTTAACATAGACAGAGCAGCGCATACTTCACAGAGGGCGAGTAGATTTTCCGTAAACACCCATTTTGGTTGTGTGAAGTCGAGCGACTGTTGTTGTTCCGTCGTCAAACGACTCCACTTGCCCAGAGTTGTCTTCAGCATTTGTGTGGGTATCCGTCTGACGAGCCGTTGTAATACACGTTTTGTAGAGTCGTCCATTCTTTCTTAGAAAGAAAACTATATGTAGCTGCTATGTTTAAAGACGTTATTTGAGTTATGATTAGTTTTTAGCTACGGCTATCTGCCGCATTGGCTCTAGTCCAAAATTCCAAACAAACCGCCTACAAGAGAACACACGAATCGACCAATCATATTCGTTTAGAAAATCGTACGCCGTGCCTATCGCGCCCTCTCTTGTTTTGGAGTAGTAGTGCAGTATCTTTCCAGTAAAATGTGTACTGCATTTAAAATGATACATTTTATATTATTCCCTGCACCCCTATCCCAATTTAGTAGCAATTTGAAACATGCGTATTACTAAACAGCGTGCACTTAAGTGGCAAGGTAGTTCACATCCTATTTTAGCCAATGTGCTAGACTGTGTGTGTGTGTGTGTGCCAGTGTCCGCTAGACTGGAACAGTGTAGGGGCGGGACATCTCTAAAACTATCTGAAATTAAAATATCAGTGAATGGTCAAGTAGCAAGATAGTTATTTAATGGTATAGCAGCTAATTTATACAAGACTAATTATAAATATTAATTACTGACATCAGCCATCAAATATACTAATCAGGAGCGCCTGATAATTTTTACTAATTTAAATGCATGTCTAGGTCTCACAACGCTATCTGTATCTTATTAAGATCTTAGAATTTACGTTGTTTCCCGAAAAGATTTTTCTTTTCCAGAAAAAAAAAGATCTAGAGCCGAATCTGAGAGACACACGTCGTCTCCCAGCCAAAAAGGAAATGGTTCGGCCCCAGAGGACTCAAGCGAAGACGGAAGTAGGTAGGCGTTAAACCTCTCGCTCCCCCTGTAAACTTCCTGCATATCCGGCAGGAAACATCCCACCTTTAGCGTGAAGAGCGCATGTCATTGGTGGAGCGAAGCTCAATACCGGCCTCTGATTGGCTACTGTCTATTTTCACCCAGTTTGTCGCTCTCTGTCCTCAGTTCTACAAATGTTACGAAAGGGTGAAGTGTGGTAGCAGGCAGCGTGTCCTCCGTTTTTGTAGGTTATATTGATGGTATTGCGTGACTAGCAAGCATCGTCACTGTAGAGTTGGTGTGAAAGGCAATAACACGGCGATTTAACACTAGTAGATGAGAAGGCTCGTATCTAATATGTGCGTTTGAAAATAATTGTAAGTAACTGAAATTGAAAGTAATTGAGGCCTAGCTAACAACATTTCATTGAAGTATTCCTGGAATATATCTCAAATGACACAGTCATTAGTCTGGTAAGTTTCTCACCATTTCCCTGCAGCAAGCTGTGTACAGTGTTATCAAATAATGTGTAATGTTTGGATATACTTTAGATCCGCGTATGACAGTTTGAAACTTTTTGGCAGAAGTTACCTGTCTGTTGTGATTATGTCACATAAGACAACTAGTATGTGATGAAATTCAACTGCACCAAATGGGTTTTCAAAATGTAATTATACATACCTCATTGCTTATCCAACCGTTCTTCCTCTAGCCTTTTATACATCCATCCATTTTATACATCTTTTAGCCAAGCCTATACTGCAAATAGTAATTTCCAGAGAATTCGGGGTGAGGGGGTAGGTTGTCATTACAAAAGACTCATGCTCACTCAATGGTCGGTCTCTGTCTGTCTGTCAGTGTCCCCTGGAAAACAAATCTCCATCATCACAATGACTGCTCAGGAAGGCGAGGGATGGGGAGGCAGTAGTATCCTTTAGATTGAATGTCACTGGCTTAAAGCTAACACAAACAAGTTGGCTTAGTTCAGCATATAGACCTGCTGTTCACTGTACTAGTGTGGGATGGAACAGTGCAGTACAGCAGCAAATGTTAAATGTCAAATCTTGCAAATCAGTGCTCCCCATGTTTGTGACTTTTCAGTATTGCTGGAGTGAAACAGTAAGCCCTTAACTCAGCATGCACCCTGACCTGTCACCTCACCTGCACACGGATGAGTGCAATGAGCTAATAACGCTGCTAAGGCAGTGCCACAAGGAGGTAAGCCACTCTACAACTTACCTTAGACTGCCATGTGTTTCATGTATAGAGGGGGAAAAAAATAATAAAAATCTTGTTTCTTGTTACCCTCAGCACAATGTCATGAAGTTCTTCGGCTCATGTAATGATGTGGACCGTGCTATGCGGCAGTGCTTGAAGAAAGAGGTGAGGATTGCCAGTTACAGCACAGTCTGTAAGTATTTGGACACATTTTTTGTTGTTTGGGCTCTGTACTCCAGCACATTGGATTTGAAATGAAACCGTGACTATGATGTTAAAGTGCAGACTGTCAGTTTTAAATTGAGCGTATTTACATCCATATCGGGTGAACCATGTAGGAATTACAGCCTTTTTTTATGCATAGTCCCCCCATTTTAGGGGACAAAAAGTAATTGGACGATTGGCTGCTCAGCTGTTTCTTGGGCAGATGTGTTTTGTTTCACCGTTACGTCATGCAGAAGAGAGCAAACAAAAGGTCTAGAGTTGATTCTAGGTGGGACAATTACATTTGGAGTCTATTGTTGATGTCTGAGCATGCGTTTCACTTGCTGAATACCAGACTGAACAAGAACTGAACATTGCTGCAGTGCAGGCCTGGCAGAGCATCACCAGGGGTCTATGTGTCACAGAATTCAGACGTCATCGATTGCAAAGGATTTGCACTATGTATAATGTGCACTATGTATAAAAGGGCTTAAATTCCTACACAGTTCACCCGATATGAATGCAAATACCCTCAAATTAAAGCTGACTGTCTCCACTTTAAACTCATAATCATTGTTTCATTTAAAATCCAATGTTCTGGAGTAGAGAGCCAAAACAACAAAAATGTCACTGTCCAAAAACTTAGACTGCACTGTATGTTGTTGCACTTTGTGAATAATAAACACAAGCACTCCCACCACATGGGCGTGACCTGTGGTGTTTTTACTTATTTCCTTATCGTTCAACAGGCACTGGCGAAGAGGGAGCGCAGCAAGCAGCATGCCCAGGAGATGAAAAAGAGGCTGAAAGACGGGCCCAAGGAGCAGTTCTGAAGGACATTTGACTGCACCCATGCCACAGGGACTGGGGGTTGGAGTAGTACTATAACAAGTGCTATAACAAGCCTACCATGCTGTCATTACATCTAGACAGACTAGACACTATACTATGGGTACATTTTGTCAACAAACACATGACGGCAAGCAGTAGTTACTATTGTGATCATCACTCTCTACTAGAAGTAACCTACTGCTCAGTCAAAGAGGGTAGCTGGTGGCTGAACCTTGATACTTGTTGGTGGACTGTTGTCTCAGGGGCGGGACACCACATGTGGACAGGAATATTCTGATAACTAGTTTATTCAAAATAACTGGGAGACTCAATCTCAGGTTATCAAAGATGCATTTGAACAGCTTGACCCGAATAAGACCGTAACTGGACGGGTTACTTGTTTAAAATTGTGAGTTTATTTGAATGGGGAATCATATTGATTCATGACGAGCTTAATTCCTTTCAAATAAAGTATGAACTAAATTAATAATTCTTCCTTGCTTTCATGTGGCGTCATTATTGTTGTAAAATATTGACTTCAGTCACAATGTCAACATGGTATCCTACTAACATCCGCATGGAGTCCATTCATCTGGGACTATGCAGTGTTTATTCATTCATTTTCACCCTGGACAGGTTGCCAGTCCACCAACACAGAGACAGACAGACTCACTCTCACATTCACACCTCCAATCCACCTGACTTGCATGTTTGGGCCGTGGGAGGAAACTGGAGCACCGGGAGAACATCCAGGCTCCACACAGAAAGGACCAGGGCTGAGGTTTGAACCCAGGACCTTCTTGCAGTGAGGTGACTGTGATTGAGATTGAGAAAAACACTGCATAGTGCCCTCACTATGCAGTGTTTTCAGAGTAAGTCATTATACCAAACCTGGGAGCACACACAGGAGAGGCCAAGTATCTGAGCCTCAAACACTTGAGCAGGGAGATAAAATAAAACCCAATATTGGAAGAAGTGACAAGCAAATGCATTTAAGTACATAGGCCCATAGGTGTGAATGGGAGACTAGTCCTGTGTGGCTCCCTGCCTTCTGCCCAGTGCATGCAGGGATAGGCTCCAGCCCCCCCCCTCCGTGACTCTGAATAGGAATAAGCAGGTAAAGACAATGAATGAATGAATCACAGCCATAAGTGGAGGAGACCTTGACTAGTGTGAACAGGCGTACAAAGATATAATACGTTTCTTCTAATAATTTCTTGTACTGGCAAAAAGAAATTTTACAATCCATCCCATGATGACCAATACTTGTTTCTTCTCTTTCCTTTTTGTGGCCTACACACATACGCTAGTTTTTTAAAGGAATGTAATCATAATGTCTCTATACATGTTGACTGCACTATTGTGATTTTCTTTTTTCAAGAAAAGGCTAGTCAATAATTCTTGCGAAGTCAAAGCTGCTTTGGGGGGTCATTGTGTCTTGGATGGGGTTTTCATTAACAGACTGGAAATGAATGAACAGCTACACAGTAACGATTGTGTTTTCTTTGTATTTGTGAATCATGGACACATAAACCTAGCTAATGTGCAAAACGTAAAACAATTAGCACAGTGAAAGTACTGTTCTTTATTTAAAGCAGTTCACCCTTTCCCACCACAATGTATGGACTGATCTTTTACAGACACAAGATATTCAACTTCTAAGGCACCCCAAGGTGTGGTTTCAGAGTTCGTAGGGAGTAGAAACACATGAACGATGGATGATACATCATGGTAAGAGATATCAAATTGTGTTGGTAAAAGACAAAGCAAATACAGAAACATATGGAGGAAATCTCAACAGTGTGCGAGTAGGCCTTTCAATTATACCTAATTCACTTTAAATTACATTGTAAAATACTATTCCAACACACTGTGGCGTGTAGATCTGGTGCCCAATAGGCCAACGAAAATTTAAACAATCAAATCATACAGTTAAGAGCATTTTCTTTTTCAAACGAAACATTTAAAAATAATCCATAATCTATTACAAATAATAAATTAAGAAAAAAGAAAAAAACAGATCCCTGCAGGTGGACCAGTGTGATCAACACTGCCATAGCGGGGACGGCTACAACGCAGTTCACCCACACTGATTGCTCACTCTTTGCTGGAATCCAATTGAACCTGAGTGACTGGCACTCAGCGATGCTGTATAGCAGTCACAGGAGCGAGGTTCCTGCCGCCCCTCCTTCAGGACCCTGAAACCTCCACAACACACTTCCCCTGCGTTGATAGCGCCCATCTGGGCTTAGTTTCAACTGTCGGAGTGAATGAGCAGAATGACTTCGCTGGTCTGCCTTGCTTACCCGATCTGGCCAACAAATGACAGACGGATGAAAAAGTACACGGTAACATAATTACTTTAACAAAGAATTTAGAAAAGCTTTTTGTTTATTTAAGATGAGCCTGAATAGTAAGTTGAAACATGTCTATTGTTTTTGTTTGTTTGATGAGACCACTGTCATTTTGTACGGACGTAGAAAGATGCTTAATTTAACCTGTTTTATCACTGCATTATCGTAGCATGAAAAACTTGAGACAATGATCAGCCATGCTTTCATACTGCAGTGGCCACAAGTAAAATGAATGGCCATAAATTCATGAAAGACCTTGATGGAGTGCTGACGGAGGAGGAGATACTAGGAGGAGATACTAGGCTTGAAACTGAACAAATCCTTCCATTCCATTCAAGGAAACTCTTCAAACATCAAAACATATTAAATATGAAACTATCGATATGCTTTTGATTATGTACAGCAGAAGACTTAATCTGATACGGTCACCTGAAAAAGGGAAATAGTGTTTGAAGTTATAAATAAAATCCATAACCGAATTGCCATCTTATCCCATTCAGATTTGTGAGAAAGAGTGATGAAGGTGAAGAGAGAGAGAGGGTGCCTCTGGAAGAAAGGAAACATTATGGCACTGCAGACCCAAAAAGTTATCTCAAATAAATACAAAAATAAACTGTGCAACATTTCTAATACAATACAAAACATACCCTGAAATATAAAGTATTTTGACAGGCAACACATTTATATCTACAGTATATTACATGCATTTAATTACACAATAAAACAGCCTACATACTCTATACACTGCATGTGTACAACTGCAAAAATGGACAATTGTCTGAGTTATACAAAACAATTTTCACAGAACTACAATTTTGGTAAACCAAAATAGATCTCTACATTTCCTGAAACTATCATCACATGCAGATAAGGACAATGTTGGCTTCAGCTGCATGACTACCGCATCTCCACAATATAGACCACAGACGATTAGTGCAGTCACCAAACTGATTACTTCAGGACAAAACGAGCATCTTTTCTTCTGGGTGCTCCGAAAAACTAAAACGCACGTCTAAGAAACGATTGCAAGGTAATATCGACATGATCACCTGACCTTTTCAAACAACGATCACACACTTCACACGACGACAAACTGCACTGATAACTCGAGGCGATGTTATTCACTACGCATGAGTAACTCCAACCATCTTTGATACACCCTTGCATAACGATACCCTACAGTATGTAATGTGTAGCGCAGACAAAAAGGGATACAATCAATTGCTAATCCTTCCATGTACCACAAATTTATTCACTCATAATATTATTCTGTACTCAGACTAAAATGCCTTTCCACTGAAGAAGGGCACATCTGTATATTCAGTATCCTTCACAGAAGACTGTTGTTACTGCGGCAGCATTCCTTCCAGTATTCTTTGCTCATCTTTACTTTGATCTGCCAAATGAACTAGGTGTGTTTCACTTCTTGCAACCTGTATTTCTGCAAGTGAGATTAATTTACGTTGAGGACAGAGAAAAAAAGACGAGGAGTAATGGACAATGACAAATTGAGGGAGATAATCCATGAGCTCAAATACTTTTACACACAGGACAGTCTCATTAATACATGTGCATCCATCTTGACTTCAATTAAACATTAAATTGGTGGTGATTATGTATATCACAGTGAAATGATGATGATGACAATGATACATCTCAAGCTGCTACTGGATAACAAGACGTACTATGATAAAGATGTTTGGATTATAAATGATAAATTGTGTGACGTGATGATCAGAAACACGTTCACTAGCGTTTCATGATCTTATGTGGTAATTCATAATAGGCCTGAATCCAATATGCTGGTCTTACATGAACAAATCATCATTTGTGGCCATGGTTTCATTCTGTCCATGCAGAGAGGATGGAATGTGCAAGAAAGAGAGAAACGCTGTCCTCATGCAAACTTTGGTTTTCTTTATGCTCACTCGAAGCCTCTGACACTTCAGCTCAAAACACTAAATTAAGTAGGTGACTAAAGAACCTATATTCATGACAAATGCACACTATATACACATAGTATATATTTTCTTTTACGTTTTAAATAAATATATATTCATATATATTATCATTCCTTTAGCATGTGCTATCAGACATACATACATCCATGGATGATTTCATGAACACACAAACTCACAATCTTGGACATGCACACAAACACTCTGTACCTCCCTGATGAACCTCCTTCAGTGTTGTCATTTTATCTTTCAAGCAATGCACATTTGGCCCTTTGCCCTTTCACTCCTTCAAAAGATAGGATGACCACTTGGACAGTCATGAGAGAAGTTGCTTTTCAGAAGGTGATGGTGGGGGAATTGACTTTGTTGGTAGAGATAGAAACAGAGCTCGGCCCTCTGCTGTTTGGCAAAAACTGAAAACAAAAATCTGTGGTGTGCCTTTTAGCAGTTGAGACCACAGCCTCGTCACCAAGGACGGGTCTCTGTGGCTAACTTTAGACCAACACTGACCTTCCAAGGATCTAGTCTGCTAGGTGTGAATTATCACTTCTCAAACACCTTGTTCTGCAGGTAACTGAAGAGGGCCTCCAGTCCTTTGGTCGAGCACCACAGCTGTTTCAGCATCTGACACTCTTTCTCATTCACCTCCTCCAGGACAGACATTAGGATACTCCTCACCAGGCATTTGGATTCTTCCAAAACCTTTCAAACACAAAGACAAATGGCAGGGGGTTATTATCGGGGTGTGTCGGGCTGCGTACCACAGGCAGGAAAAACAAACCTGTCCACATGTCAGTACACCTTCATCTCTCGGTTTGCTCGAAGTAAGTAAATCATTTCGCAGAAATGGTCCAAGGTCTTGCTACAGTTTTACTAAAATGTACGGCAACAGCGTACGGTGTAGTATTTGTGAGAAGAAATTAACTGCCGGCAACACTTTGAACCTAATGAAGCAGTTAATAGTGCACAATGTTAACTTGAGGCAAACGAGCTGCACCGTGTTTCACTGCGAGGCAAAAATGGCGATAAAAATATTTATTGGCAATAACATGTAGACTTCAGTAACATGGGTAGCTTTTAATAGGTCCAGCTTAAAAAAACAAATCAAATTAGCCTCCACATCAAAGATAGCCTAATAATAAAACAACAGGCTACATGCCATAACAGATGGTTTTATCTAGGCAACTTTCTACATGCAATCTAGTGGGTTTTTGCACATAAATGAGCTCCAGTAAAGTAGTCCAAATGAAATCAAAGCTTTGAGTCTCGTCTTCCTTTACAGCCTACTGCCAGTACAGCCCAAATGACTGCGTTGCCTTGATCATGTTTCTATGACAGCCTTTAGATCCAAGTCTGTGGGCCTTGCTTTCAATACTGAGCATTTACTCTTTTTGTAAGAAAAGTCCTATAACAATAAATTAATTAATAATATATAGAGTGCTGGGGCTGGGATCAGATGCAGTGATGGGACCCTGACGTCAGTTTTTTTTTCAGTTGGTTCACTTTTTGGTCCACTTAAAGAGAACTAGATGTGAAAACACTATGTGTAACTATGTGTTTTGTGCATATTGAGGAGAAATCTTTGCACTCTGGGTTTGTCTAGATTAGCACCTACCACAGCACTGCATGATGCCATTTCCTTTACACGTAGCATCACTTCCTGGTTGAATGTGGTTGGCCAGAAGACCTGAGACACTAGACCACGACTGCATGCTTCTTGCGCTGTGAGCTTTCTCCCACAGAACAGCATTTCATTGGCCTGCCATTGGGAAGGGAAAGGAGCGTCACCAAGTATTAGAGACATCGAATAAGAACAAGTGAGATTTTGAAAAGAGCCTTGATATTGCCGAGACCCACCAGAGCTACACCCAGGATCTGGGGGAAGGTGTAAGAGGAGCAGCCAGAGGGGGTGAGGCGGAGGGCTGCACATGGGGTTTGGAACCAGGCCCTCTCACTGGCCCACACCACATCACACAGGGGCAGGATGGAGGCCCCCAGACCCAGAGCAGGTCCGTTTATTGCCACCACGATGGGTTTCTTGAAATGGATGAACGCCAACACAAAGTCCCTGCAGGGGGGGTCACACAACTATCAATACAAACGCTGAGAATGTAGTCAGGTTTCAGGCCAAATGGCGTGAGGGTCTTTGTGTTTGTGTCCGGAAAGATTTCTTCTTACCGTACAGCGTCTGCGATGCGGCTGCTCTCTTTCCTGCGGTCGGTGGAAAGACGACCTATCAGGTAAGACGGCTCCAGGCCACTACAGAAAACAGTCCCCACGGCACTGAGCAACAATAATTTACTGTCATCAGCAGCTGCATTACCCAGGGCACGACACACTTCTTTCATGATCTAAAAAGGAGGAGATGTGCGTCATATTCTCAACAACACATACAAACCGGCAGAGAAGCATACAGATGAAATACAGATATTCAGTCCTTAGAATAAGGCTTGATGTCACCTCACCACGCCAAATTCTTTATTGCACACCCATAGGCCTACAAGATAATGGCAAACACTGGGAATATAGGAATGCTCACTGAAGCATGAGCTAGTCCACCCATACAGTAGTCTCAGAAGGGGAGACAGCTTCCATAGATTTTTATGGGCAGGATGGTTGGATGGTCGTACAAGCCAGTGACTATGGATTGTGGTTGATGGCATCTAGCACATCAGGTAATGTTGACCAGATCTAAGCCTCGGCAAGTTTCACACTGCTAGATAGCAGCAGGGCATCATACAGCCGCAATAGAGACACGTTTGGCCTTTGTCTTGTCTGTGATACGTGGGGAAAAAAACAACATTGTCAGACAGTCCTCCTCCTGACAGGTCGTCGGGAACCCACAATCCCCCCCCGTCAACGCCACCACATCACTGTCTGCCGTCACCCTGCACCCTGTCTACTGCTGCATTCAATCAGATTATCACCCTTGATCCAAATTAACCAATCTGACTCAAAGTCAATTTAATACACCAAGCACCTAATCGGTCCTTAACCTCAACTAGAAGTGGGGTGTGTGTGTGAGTGAGTGAGTGAGTGAGAGACAGAAAGAGTGAGTGAGATTATTTTAGCAAGGTCAATTAAACTCAGGCTCAGATAGAAGGGGCAGAGATGTGTAGCAGACTGTGCAGCAGAGAGGAGAAGAGAGCAGTCAAACTGACATTCACAAGCACTGTGCAGAGGCCTGGAGGACATCTGTAGAAAAAAACAGTGGGGGGATCCACAACAAAGTGAGCTGCAACGGCATTCTAGATCAGCTGCCTGGAAATAAAAACTAAACCACCTGTAGGGGAGAGGATTTTGAGGATTCAACTCAGTACTCAATGCATTGTGTTTTCCAATGATTCACTTTAATAGCCTGCAACCTTTAGCATTTCAACAGAATTTGCCTGTAGTATACAGCTGAATACCACTTAATTATTACTCCAGTGTGGCAATAACCGATCCCCCTTCTTTAAAAAGAAGGGACAAAAGATGCTGAGTCATCTAAACAGACGTTAAGGCCCCAAACATATCTAACATGTTGTATTATACCTTATTTGATACTTTAGTTTATGAGAATCATCTCACGATTAGATATGACATTCAAATAATTCACAGTAAGCCAAGAAAGACTGTGGCGAGTATAGGTGTACATATCACTGGCTTTTGTGTTCTTGACAATTATATAAATAGTCTCCATTTGATTTAGTTGAAATCTGAAAGTCTGAATCTATTTAAAAGAAGAAGATAGAGAATCTTGATTTGTATGTGAATCGTTTTTTACCCCACAGGGACCAACTATCAAGACAGAACAGGCGGAGGGGGTTAGTTAGTGGTTTAATCACAGGTCCACACACTAGAAGATGAAATATTAACACTGCAAGATTGTGTGTAAAATCTAGAAGGCACATCTTGTGAACCTGGAAACCACAATCCAAGACATGGTTATGAAGCAGCAGCTTATTCAGCCATAGACTGATCCCACCACGGTGCAACGCTACAGGAAGTCTTTCCTGCCGTCCGCCATCAGACTTTTTAACGGCTCCCCTCCCCCTCTGCAGCTCAACTGAGGACGTCATCACTTATCACCTAGCACCCTGCACTTCATTCATTCCCTGTCACATTCATTCATTGCCATTGTCCTTCACTGCCCTGTTCACACCTGGCATTAACATGCATCTTGGTTGATGAAATAAAAAACATTCATGCCATTAGTTAGTTGGCAATCATCTATTTCTTGTTTGACAAATTCATATCGCTCTGTTTGTGTGTGTACATGTGTGTATCTCCGCGTGGATTTCTCTCTGCTCCCGCTAGCCTGCACTGGACCTGGGTGGTGTGGATTGAGGTCAAGGGAATAAGCTTCTCTCCACAGAAAGCCACCACCAGGGGGAGAGCAGCATTGGTAACATAATAACAAGTAACACTGCTGATAGATCAGAATTGGATCGTCCTCAGAGGGATTTTTCTGAATGAAAGTAAATGAAGACCGAACGGCATTGGGCTAATTTCTTCCATAGCCTTGAAGACAGTGTAGTAGCTTGCAGCACAGAAGACGTCTCTCTAAGGACACAGTGTAAAAAATATTTTCTTATCTGAAAGGGGCATTTCATAATTCACCTCAGTGCTATTGTTACAGTCTTTATTCACCCCAGTACTATTGATATAATCTTAACTTGGTTAAATTGATTCCTCCATTAGGAGTTTTACCATAATCTCTTGTGGTCTTTTGTTGTAATGTTTGTTGAAATAATTTAATTGAGTTTTGATTAACATGACAAGGCTTCTGTGACCTGGTGGGCAATTTCACACTGAAAACATTCTCTAACTCTTAAAGCAAACAAGGTCTATAGGACCAAGCTCTAGCATACAGGCTATGTGAATAAATGGAACAGACAATTAATTGATCAATCTAGGCTGAGATTTACAGTTGAGATACATCTGCAAAATTGAGATTTAATAGCAAAACTACAAGCACTGCTATTCAGACTCAAGGCATTAAGCACTCCTTGGACAGTTGCTTACATGTAGGGTTTTTTCCTAAAATGTGTGTGCATTGTTTTCTAATGAATAAAATTAATATATAATGTGTATGAGAAATTCATATGATTTTTTTAAGTGTCATTTTTTTTCCATTTGTAGTCATATACTTTCTTTTTTGCAAATACAAACAAATCTGTAATTTATTTATTTTCTATTTCTTTCGTTTTAAAAGGTGATGCCTGAGACATTGAGACTGGCAACCTAAGGGGAGGTACTTGAGATTAATGATTCACATTTTCTGATGAGCCACTCAAATTCAAAGTTACGTGTTCTCCTCCTTATCTTTGTCATTATCGGAAGGACTGCTACTTGCACACTGTGTCTATGAAGTCTATGAAGCATCTTTTGTTATCTTTGGATGGTAATTTGCACATTCACAGAACGTTAATTCATGCTGTTCGTGTCCGAAGGTGTTTACAACCATATCTAGACACTATTCCTCAGCCGCAGTCCTAGAGCCTCACCTGCTGACTGTGGCTGAGAAATTTCAGAAGAATCCCAAGTAACAAAAGAAAAGTACTTGTTTGACTTTAAGCGCTCTACTACGGAGCAAGACAAGACAGTTATCACAACTAAACATGCACATTCTCAGCTGCCAACAACAAAATGGCCCTCTTTAACAACTCAACACGTCTTAAGTCAGGGAAATAGAGGAGGAGGATGTTAAATCAGTGTGACAGACATTTTGGAGTAGCACAGCGGCGGAAGTGTAAAGCCTATTTGGCCAGGGAGTTGAGAAAGAAGAAAGAAATAGTACCAGTTAGTGACCAAGGGACTTTCTGACTTAAAGCAAGAATCAAGGGAGATTTTCTCAGTTGAAGCCATTCAGTAAGCACATCCTCAGAGTCCCTTGTTCCAGCAGCTTCAAAGACTGTGAGACAGAGTAGGATCTCTCAGAGCTGTTTGATAAGCCCAGACCTAACGGGCTTACTGTCACGCATGCACTCACACACCCACACGTGCACAGTTTATGCCACTTCAACGGCCGTGAAGAAGACCATGCATGGGTGTAGCAGCCAAGACACCTTATCAAAGCCAGAGCCGCCCTCTTGTTTCAATAGTAAAAAGATCTGAGATGCACTCCACGATCTGAATGGAGGTTTTCTTGGATTAATGAGCCACGGGTGAATGATTGTGATCAACGTGTCATGCCATTATCTGTAGCTGAACTTCTAGTGACATATTAAACAAATTTGATTTAGCTTGAGTGCCAAGCTAAATAAGTACTTTAAATAATATCACTGAATATGTTTACATGCAGAGTGCACACTAATAACTGATCTTAACCTGATTAAAGCAAAACTCTGACTAGTGAAATTGTAAATGCATTTATCTGATTATCTTAATCAGAGTAAGGTCATAATGAGAGGAAGCATAACGGTTAACACACCTTGTTTTTGATTTCTTTCAATTTATTGGGGCATGTAAACGCCTTAGTCAGTTTTCCTTTCTGTTTTTATCAAACTGTGCATGTCAAAGGTCACCAGAGGCAGTAGCAGCAGTATCTTGTACTGTAGATAATAAATGTAGATTTTTTCAAGGGTGGAACTTCAATAGAGGTGTCAGGTAAACTCAGTGGTGTAGAGATGTGTCCATCAAATTAGAAAAGAAACACAGATAATACTGACAGAATGAATCTGTGTAAACCAGGTTATTAGAGAAACCATGTAAATGTTGTAATCAAAATATCGCTGCTGCTGATGACACCCAGTCATTGAGGTATTGGTGTGTATGTAAACATACTCAGTTCAGTATGCAGTTTGTTGGTTTTATATCACTTTTTCAGTCTCATGGCTAAGATATGTGAACATTTTCAGTTTATGCAAAAGTTTGTTCACATACGCAAAGATTAACTTACATTAGAAATCAAAATGCCTTGTAGAAAACACATTTGAGTCTATTAAAGAGCCCAGCTACAGTTCCAGCCAAGATTATTGGCACCCTTGCATTTTATGTAGATAATGTACAATATCTTCTGAAATAATTGCAAATTGAAACAACTTTCTGTCTTTACAGTCATCTATCGATTTACAACAGCACATGAAGAAACAATAACAATAAAAAATATTTTATGGCTTCAAAATAGAAAAGTTTCCATGATATTGGCGACCTTTAGAACAATTCAAATCAATGTTGTCGGAGGAAGTAGATTCTCATTTGCAGTGTAATTCAACTCATCTTTGACAGCTTGCAGGTGCCCTGTGATGTTTTCATTTCATACAACACATACTATTTTTATTGACAGGACACGGTTTTCTAATTTGAGTGCACATATCCTGATGTCATTAGTCTAGTTTTGTTGAGAATTTGTTAATATACCCTTTTCTGCTGCTCCACATGTGGCTGCTGAGTCCTCCACCATTGAAAAGATTTTATACTGAGAAGACAGGAAGTGGAAGGTGCCAACTCACAGTGCTTTGCAGGGGATCCCCAGACTGTGAATCACTGGAGAGTCTGCAAGCTTTGGACTCTTTATGTTCTTTTTGAAATACACTTTGAACAAGATTATGAACATGATTATTACTTGCATCCTTGTTTTTACTAGCCTTATAAAGTTGTGTATCACTTGTTAGGTCAGTTTGTTCTGTTCAGATCTCAGTTGCAGTTTTGTTTAGTTGACCTCTGTTTAGTTAACCCTTTGAACCCCAAGCAATTTCTGGGTGATTTGTGCTTCTTTCACTTTTTTACTCACGGTGGGCTCATTTTTCACTGCAGTATATAGGTCCTGCATACCAATGGAATCAGCACAAGCATGTCAACAAGAAGTATGACACTCAACAATGTCTTTTGTGCAGTATAATGGTGCAGGAATGGTTCAAGAGAACACATTGGACTGTTCTGCAGTGGCCAGAGATGAGTCCTGATTTCAATCCCACTGAGAACCAATGGCAAGACCTGAAATATGCAGTTGGTCAAAGGAATACTTCAGACATTGAAGAACTGGAGTGGGTTGCAATTGAAGAGTGGGAGAAACTGCCAGCACAAAGGAGCAGGAAGCTTATTGATGATTACAGGAAACGTTTGGAAGCAGTCATCATTGCCATAGACTGTGCAATTAAGTATTAGAAAAGGGTGCCAATGATCATGGCCATAGCCACTTTTTAATTTTGAAGCCATAAAAGATTTTCTTTTGATTTGTCTTCTTATTGTTTGATCGTGTTCTGTCAAATAAAAGAGATGAAGGTGTGAAGACCGAAAGTTGTTTCAGGTGATATTGTACGTTATCTGCATAAAATGAAATGGTGCCAATACTCTTGCCAATTGCCAATTGCCAAAGCCAAACGGTTAGCTCCAACACTGCCAAACACTAGCAGAGATGCCAACGTTTCTATCAAGCACTTAGGTGGAGATCTGGCTAATTCTAGTGTCACAAGTTCCCTGTAGGAATAATTACATAACATTCTCCTGTATGAGGAACCTGACTTGCTGCATAATTTCCTCAGTAGTTCAACTGACATTTAGTACAATAACAGCAGATGGCATAAGCCTGGAAGATGTGAGCCCATAAGTGCTCTACTAAACCTCGTTTGGCAGGAGGCAGATTTGAGAAAAGTCTTTCCTAAACTTTATTTGTCCAAGGATCATTTACTGAGCATGCATTCACTTTTCAGCTCTTTTTTCATAACCTAGTTTTCCCTATTACTTAATTGCTCAGTTAATAGGCTACCAGGTTTTAAGCAATGCCAAATGTATGCTAAGAGCCATCGGAAATCTTAGCACTGGAGTATTTTGAGTAGCACTTTTCCTGCTGCATGAATGGACATACTGTCAATGATCATTTTCATCGCTGCTAGCTGCATCTGATTAAAAGCTTTTGAACATTACAGCACAGTTTAAGTAAAACAGGAATATGACTGAGAACCGCTGTAAAGCAAAGATTTGACAAGTAGTCATACTTTACACAATAAGGACCTTTCCAAATATACAGAGCCAGTTCAGAGCCACTATAAAAGCCTTTTGACAGCAAAAGTAACAAAACAAACCAACCAATAAAGAGACCAAATGGCAACTGAGACACAGTGAAAATTCATTCAACACATGTAATTCAGTTTAGCAATAAAGTTTGATACATACCACAGAGACACAACACACATAAAGGCCAAATGGAAATGCACAAATAAAAACTAATAATTCAGTAATTTAGCCTATATCTCTAAGTATCCAAGAGACATGTCACTCAAACGCACAAACAGCTTTGCTATAACGCATAGAGGTGTGGGTGGGTGTTTGTGCGTTGTCTCTCACCTCTGGTGTCAGGCCGTTGTTGTCTGTCGTTTGGCTGGACAGCAGGACATGTGTGAAGCCCTCCTCCTTCCTGACCACGATGTCTCGGAATCGACAGTTGCTCTCGTTCTGTCGCACATTGTACCTCAGCCGCTTGTCGAACACGTAGCCTTTCTCATCACCCAGCTTCCGCTTCACTGAGCTGTGCAGATGAATCCTGCCATTGGCCAGAGGGGAGCCTGAGACAGAGTGGGTACAGAACAGGTCAAGTCTCCAGAAGTTGTGTGGATGTTAGACTAGGAGTGAAAAAGGCTCAGCTAGAAAATGTTTAGAGGTGGGTAATCCCTCTTGCTAATAGCCAATAATAAGCTTATGAAAAAGTCAGCCAAAAAGATATAGTATAGTGTTAAAATTACTTTAATAAATTATGTCTAGAATATAAAGTTGGTGATATGACAAATACACTTTTTCCCAAAAAGAATAAGCATAAATTTGGTTGCTATCCCTATGAGTATCATCTTCTATAATTCTACATTTGAATAGTAAACTACCTTGAATATCTTTCATTTCTGCTGTGAAAAAGTGTCTCTCACATTTTAATGCTTGAGGTGCTCCTCCTCACATGGTGCTGCAGTGGAAGAGATTCAGCTGTGGACAAGTTTCTTTACAGATTGGCAACGATGTGGTCCAAATAATTTTTTTAGTGCCTTTTTGACAGGCAGCAATTTAATTAATTCCAACATTTCACTTGAATGTGGTAAGATTTAATGACTTCTAAATTTTGAAGTATATATGATAAAAACATTGGGTTTGGATCACTGTTTTTCTATTTAAATCCTCTATCATGTTCATGTTTCGTTCATGTTTCATGTATCAAGTTGTTTCGTTGACTTTTGAACAAAGTAAGGGTTATGTAGGTAGACATATTGTTACATATTGTTTGTTGGCCTGCTTTGTTGTAAATGGGCTTAATCCTTTGTTGAGGGTGTAACATTTACATTAGTTTTTATGCTGTTATGTAGTAGTGAGCTATTATTGGTGACTTTATTTTCCATAGTTCTATTTTTATATTTGCCAAAACATTCACATCTAGCAGGCACGTAACTAGCGCCAAGCTAGTTTTCACTTGTTTCTGTCATAGGTATTGAAGGTATTGCGTGCTATCCAAGCTACCACAATGGGATTCATTGGATTTCAACTTTTCTTGATTGCATTATTATTTCAAACATGATTGACGATCCTAGAGCTGAGATCCAAATGTTCACATCTGAAAACCAATCAACATAATTTATCACCCCTTTCCAGCCTTTCCAAACTTGCACAGGAACTCTGACTTATGGGACACTACAAGTACTGGGCCAACATTAAGCCATTGACTTTGTTTATGATTCACCTATAGTGATGAAAATGTTTCATTAAAAGGCCGAGTAACACTAAATCAACCATTTGGATTCATGATAATTGACTGTAACTAAATCTCAGTTGTGTGCCTTCATCAAGCTGGTTGGACAGGAGAAGAGAGACCCACAAGTAACGTAATGCTTGAGCCCCTTATCTAAGCAGCTCTCAGGCTGCAGAAGAAAATAATAGCTCAGAAATGGGTAACATATCAAGCCAGTTGTTTATGAGAACACAGTTCACACACTTTTCCTAACCAGTGACTGATGTGATGCTTCTTTGAAACATTTCAGCCAAAAGTGTGTGTTATGAAAATTACTGTTCCAGCGTAATTTAAAGAGTAGGTCTCTCCGCAGCCTGGAGACCCCGACATAAAACGTCCATTTTTCCCTTTTACCTTTTGCTTTCAGTCTAGACTTTGAAACCACCAAACAGGCCCTGCATGAGGGCTTGAGGCTGTTCTCACCCATGAGTGACTAGAAGGTCTGTGATGTAGTCCAGGGCCAGACCCAGCTGAGCCTTACAAGACTTAGTAATATAACATGTTGCAAGAATTAGTAAAATTTGACCTTTGAGTTAGTCAGGAGTATAAAAAGTAATAGTAATCTAAATGAAAATAAATGAAAGCATGTCACTTTCTCTAGGCCACAGTATAAAAAAAAGAGACTTGCTATTGCTTAGCTGAAGATATAAGAACCTTTTTAAAATGTTATCAACAGTTGCAGACATTAGCAGAAAGACAACGAAAATTGCACTGAATCAAGTCTGTGGATCAAACAAAACTATCTCAGATTTATTATTGTTACAGAGATGCCCGTTACTAAATGTGTAAAGCATTCTTTGAAGTTGGCTAAGCTTTTGTGGTGGAGGAACATAATTTCTACAATCTGAGTATCAGGTGTAGGGATTGAACTGGAAGCTAATTTTCATCACACTTAGTAAGATTTTAATTTTTTTTTTAATTGAGTTTTTACAGTGTTGTTGTAAAAATGTTGGTAGGTATGTCATATAGCATGGCTGGAATGCTTAATTGACCAATCAAATTGCTTGGGCAGACCTACACATTGTGTAATATCAAATGTCACACAAACAGTAGGTTTAAAATTTCCTAGCACTTACAGAAAGGCAGTTGTCCATGTCGTCAAGTGCCAGAAGTGCTCTGAAACCTGATTGGAATTCATTACAAATGGGGATTTCATATGAAGAATCACTGCTGTCTTTGATGAATCACTTTGCTGATGAATCATGAAAGTCATTCATCAAGTCGTTCATCAAAAGACAGCAGTTGATTTGAAACCGCTTTAAAACTTTTGATAGAAAAGAGAGTTACTGAGAGTGAAGGGATCAAGATGCTGGGGAGAACTGCAACAAGCTGAAACTAAAAGTGACTGTCAATGACCAAACAGAGAATTATCAACTCATCAAAAGAGCTGGGGGCCTAAAATAAACAGAGTCACCTTGACACCTTGTTATTCATTATTAAGAATTTGCTTCAATTAAAATGACCCAAATTATTAGATAAATTTGAGGCAGCAATAAAACATTTAGATAACAATGGAATATGAATTTGATTTTTTCCCCCATTGGTGGCAGTCCCACTTTAGGTATATGTGTGGGATTGTGGGACAATAGTTGAAAGGATGTATTTCATGCTCTGATGCAGGAGTCCCTACCATCTGACAGCATCTGGGCACCTAGACAATTTGGGTTAAGGCTGTCTTGTTTGAGAGAGGTTAGGCCTTAATCTAAGAGACCTTGACAGAGGCAAAGATGTCCTTAAACCAGGAGTCTATGGTAGTGGTGGGGGCGGAGTCAGGGAAGAGGGGTTCTAGGGAGACTGGCAAGGTGGAGAAGACAAGAGTAGAGGGGGCGAGAAGAGTCACGCTTGGATGGGATTTCCTATGGAACTGATACTCAAAAAAAATAAACAGCTTTAAAGTTGAAGGATGGGTGGGGCTGTGGGAGGTGGTGATGCAGTCTCTCTGAGCACCCTGCCAACTTCTGCCAGTGCAGCGGGCTGAGGGGTGGAGTTGAAGGGTGCTGAATGATGTGAGCAGCGTAGTGATTCTGGGATTAGAAGATTGGGATGCATAACAGGTGGAGAAAGTACAGGACTGAGCCTGATTGATGGCCCTCAGGCTAGCAGATGTTGTCACACAGCTCTCTGATGAGCTCTCAGTCACTAATTAAATTGTGGTGCTTTGAAATGTGTGGACAGGTGGCAACTTTCAAATGTGACTCCAACAACTTTTCAGTTGTTGAGGTTTGGCAGAGAGGTCCACCGTCCTGCGTGCTTACCTGACAAAAGTGATCCGGCTCCCAACAGTACACTACTATCCATAACAAGTAGTTTGATAAATGAAATCACACACGACTGGCAGGAAGTCGGTGGGAGTACGGCACAAACAGAGACGATATTCAGCCACAGCACAAGCAAACTTACATCCACCATCCACTTCTGGGTGTCCATTATCAAAACTGGAGAGTCAGGGGTAAGGCTCCCACCAGAGGAAAACACATTCCCATAACAGGTGTTATGGACTGTGAGCATGGGCAAACTCCCTGTTAATATTACAGCTTATACACATCCATCCTAATTCCATCAAATATGGTAACAAACACATCCATTATGATTTGGCCTTTCTGTTGGACAAGCCAAGATGCGTTTTTGAAAACTAATATAATGATTAACTATGGTGGCGCAGGCTCTGGACTATGACCCAGGAGTGAAACCCAAAGCTGTTATCAGCTTTTTCTATAGCAGAGAACCATAGCAGTAATTTAAAGAGCCTTATTTCAGCTCTGGTCTCCATGGCTTGTCGTGGTGCAGTATAAAAGCAATCTCTCTGTGGGTAAGAGACAGCATGCAGGAAATGTGGTTCTATGCTAAGTTAATGCACCACGCTGTTCATGGTAATATAATAAAGAACACAACAAAAGGTAATGGGGTGTAATCTAAACTCAATATCGCAACAACTACCTGGTATCTTGGCAACATAGCAATTTCTCATTCATACCCACGCTGCAATACGAGGTACCTCTTCATTTAATTTTCCACAACCTTACCTAGTTCATTGGTGAGCTGTTGCCCAGTAGTATCCATGTCTCCTAGTACCCCGTCCACTCTGTCCGAGGGCAGTCTGTGAGACCTCGCTGCTCCCCTGTACATGAGGGGCTCCACCTCTCCATTCTGGAGTCCATTATGAGGAGCCCTCACCGGGGGAACAAACTGGAGCCCCCCTGGTGGAGGAGCCTTATACGTCACGACTTTGCTCATCCTGTCCCCTGTAGCCTGCTTGCCTCCTCCTCGACTCACCTTCTTCTGCTTGTGAGTGGCCCCTGACCCCCCACCCCCCATCCCTATCCCAGCTCCTACTCTGACCCCAACCCCTAGGCCACAAGTCCTTTTCTTCTTGCGGGCCTCTGCCCGAGCTCTGGGGGTTTCTGTAGCAGATGGGCGGCTGGGGATGAGGGGCTGCGGGCCAGCCATACCTCCGGGTATCTTCGGAAGTTTGGGCCGTTTGTGCGTGTGCAGTCGCAAGCTGTTGAACTGGTCGATAAACTCCTCGCAGTGCAGCAGGTGGTGCTCTGGTTCCCAGGTGTCTTCCTTACTTCCATAACCCTTCCACCTAATCAGGTACTCCCACTTGCCCTTCTTGTTCCGCCGCTTGTCCACAATCCGCTCCACCTGAAGGGTAGCACATCAGGGGACAGTCAATTAGGCT
>CABFOQ010049239.1:0-12500 GCA_900660455.1 Gephyroberyx darwinii | reverse complement strand
TGTATATGGCACATATTGTTTTTTATTCTCCTATTATTATTTTCTTATCTCGTATATCTTTTCCTATATTTAGTGTTTATTTCTCTATTTTATATTGTACTCTTTACAGTACTTGCTTATATTCTTGTTTTTGTTTTTATTCTACTCTTGCTAGGTTTATTTTTTATTGTTATTGTTTTTTTGTTATTTGTTATGCACCAAACACCAGGACAAATTCCTTGTATGTGAAAACATATTTGGCAATAAACCTGTTTCTGTTTTTTGATTCTGGTGTGCACAACATGCGACCAAACCAAGATGGTAGCGGCGCTTCCTTTGCACACGACGGAAACCTCACCTGTCCCGAGGGATCCCCCGGCCCGTCGCACGCCTGTGGGGCATCAGCATCTGTACGAGACAAAAGTGTGTCTGTCTTCCCTTACTGCCAAACAAGCTGCACCAACTGGTGTACACACACACACACACACACACACACACACACACACACACACACACAGACCACCGTGAAACAGAGGGTTCTGGTGGGACGGTGGGTCCAAGGCTGCGTGGTTTCAGCGTGTCTTGGCTCTGAAACTGAAAACTCTTGGGAGTTCTGGAGATCTACTGGTGGTGCTGTGATAAGTAGGAGGTGTGTGTGTGTGAAAGTGTTTGTGGATGCACATTTGTGTGTGTGTGTGTGTGTGTGTGGCTGGGCTATGGCATTTGTTTGTGGGTGTGAAAGTGTAACCTTGCGTTATGGATACTGACCATGTCTTCTGTTAATTCTTTGAAATCTGCTTCTTGAGTCCAAGCGTTAGTACATAAAATGACTGAATGTCACTGAACTTTAAAACTTTTTTGTCCACACTGACTCACCTTGGAAAGCCTTCAAAGAGAATGTACTGGATGAAGAGAAAGAGAGAGGGTAGGGATAAAGAGAGAGCTTGTGATTGTGTGTGTGTTTGTGTGTGTGTGTGTGTGTGTGTGTGTGTGTCTGCTTCTCATTGCCAGAGTAAATAGCATCCACAGAGCCAGCATGACCTTGGGGCTGTATTTTCCAATATAATCAATTACAAAGTAAAGACTCATGCACACACACACTCTCTTGCTCAGACATTAAAACAATACGTGTACAGTAGATTGTAAACTCACGTGTTTTTCCCATAGTCATATTACATCGGACTAGACTGATATATCGGTTTTTCCCGAGACGTTGGGCTGATACTGGCCTTTTATTATAAACTCAAACTCAGTCAAAGTTGTCCACGTCTAATGTGATGGAGCTTCTGAGGCTTTTCCTCCCCGACAAGAATAAAACGATGTGGGAAACCTCCTGATCAAACTCAAGATATTGAATATCAGCACAAAATGTCGGCTGTTGGCAGCTTCAATCCCAAAATCTGTTATTGGTTGAACGCTACAGGACGCTCCAGATGTATCGCCCCGTGCATCACTGTCTCAATTTGGGTTATTTTGGTGGCTTCGACCCCGTAACGGATAACTGGCATTTACTTCCACCTCCTTGTACGCCCGGCTCCTGGAATTTCCTGCAGCAAAACATGGCCTAAAATGATCTTGGGTGACATTTTGAAAAGCAAATAAGCATGCATTTGATTTTTTATGAGAACATAAACTACCTACCCTTCATTTGAACTCTGTTAGATCTGCTGTCACGTGAACACACAGTCACTAACCCTCCAGTAAACTTTGCTCGATAAGATCCAGTCCCTAAGGTTTTTCTAATTTGGAGGAAAACCCCGTCTCACTCTCGGTCAGGGGGCTTTTGTAAGATATTTCACATACATACATAACATAACACAGGTCACATGTCCACGGTCTTGCGTGTTGAAGCTTTTGTACAATGCTTCTCATCAGTGTTGAAATGGGTTAGTGTTAATTTGAGTTTCAAGAGCCCTGAAATGATGCATTTCATGTCACTCTGATTAACACGGACACAACCTGGCAGCAAGGTTTCATGCACAATATGTGCTTTTGTGTGTGTGTGTGTGTGTGTGTGTGTGTGTGTGTGTGTGATGCACTAGCCAAGCACATAAAATGTATTCATCAACTTTTTTTCTGCTGTTTTTAATGGGGAGTTCTTAAAATGTTAAACACTTGAAGGAGCCCACACACACACACACACACACACACACACATTCCCCATCCCATAGACACAGATACTCCATCCACATAAAGGAGTCTCTATTGAGAGTATTGAACAAATCATGCCCTCTAAATCTGGCTGGATGTGATTTTCCCATCTCATTGTGGTTCTGGAGCGTGATGTGGGATTGGTTTACTGAATGAATGGTTTCTCTTGGAAATGTCCAGGGCTGCTCTGACATCCATATAAAAGAGAGGAAAAGTTAATGGAGAATACACACACACACACGTATGTCTGTGCACACACACACAGAAACACACAAGGCCAGAGAGTAGTCAGACCACAGAAGAAACTATAACGCTAACCAGGAAACGTTGGATGATGATGGCAGTTTCTGGAAAAGACATTTTCTGACTTCCCATGCATCTCCTTACATAATTCACCCACAGAACTATTGTGCATTGTAATATGCATTGTATTTTGCGTGTGTGTGTGTGTGTGTGTGTGGTTGAGACACACAGAGAGAGAGAAAGCTCTACTATAACTCTCTGGCTGTGTTTCTTATTGACTTAAAGCAGGCAGAGCCGCATGGTTTGTTGCCAAGTACAGCCTAATCAGTCTTGTAATTGGTCTGAACCGTCACCAGTGGATAATAACACTACAGTCTCGCTCTCTCTCTCACACACACACACACCAAACACACACACACTCCCTCCAAATAATATAATACATATGCATAGATACATGCATGCAGGAACACGCTCACTAACACACACACTAGCATGTGGTAGTGTTTAAAGCTCTGTCTTCAAGACAAAACTCAGACATACTCTCCACTTTCCCCCTCCCTCTCTCTCTCTCTCTCTCTCTCTCTCTCTCTCTCTCCTTATCCTTAAGTCCTAAGGTCTCTCTATATATTCCTCTCTATAAAGGATATATCCCAGGTGTGGTGCCCCTTTATAACATTCTGTACACCATATTGGGCCTCAGAGTGCCCACCCCAGTAGAAAGCCTCATAAAGCGTGATCCTATGTCCTGGAAATAGTTGTGCAAAATAACAGACACTTTGAAATGATCTTAAACCCTTCCTCTCCTTCTTCTGCACGTCATCCCAGTGCTCTACACAACACGCTCCTCCTTAGTGCTGACTTCAATACCACTGCTAATTCTGTTATCTATAAAGTCAATACTGCTCTGATACCGCAGCAAACAAGAAAGAAACACCACGCGATGTGTCACAATATTTGCACGTTGATTGGATGTCTGCCGTCGCAAAACAGTTCCATATTTGGCTCATGGCACCAGTTTATCCACCGGTTTAAGTTGACTGGGATGTAGTTCAAGACGTGGTGGACTGTTTGATGCTGCTGCCATGCGCTGACTGCTGCAGTCCGCTGAGGATCCATCTATCCCACTTCTTCTTCTCCTTCTCCTTCTTCTTCTACTATTCCAATCTGCACGTTTACACCTTCTGCAGACGACACTGAAATGTAATTTCATCATGCACAAAAACATTTGAAATTGCTGAACGTTTATAAAATAAATCAATATTGAATTCAACCTTTCGCAACGGTGTTAAAGTAGCATTGAGATTTCAGCTATCCTGACAAATTCTGTTTTTACCTTGCCCCACCCCACTGGGAGGTCAGAGGTCAGAGGTGCAGCACCCTGTAGGGATAGTAGGGTTTCAGTGTCTCGCTTCAGGACGCTTCAGCAGGCCTAAAGGTGAGTGAGTGCATGCCACCCAGGGGAAAGAGAGTTTGCATGCTGCGTTTTAAACCTGCATGCACCGGGGCCAAGCGGGGCGACAAACTAAGGCTATTTCTCATTTAGACTCCGGGGCTGTAAAAAGGTTTTGGGAACACACTTTTACTCTACACCCTTTTAGAAATGGACATCCAGTAAATTCAAATGAGGGTCTTTCTGCTGGAAGGAGCGGCTAATGGACCCAGATTGATGGTCTGCACAAAGCTCTCAAAGCCCTGCTTGAAGGCAGCCGGGCACTATGGCTGATCCTTTGTGTTCCCTTTAATCAGACTGATTTCCCCAAAAGCCAAACCCAGGGAGGAAACAAACAGCCACTTCACCCAGCGCTAACAGCTCTAAAGCTCCTGTTAAAGCCCTAATCCGCTATTTTTTAAGTCCATAATGGGTTTATATATACATGTATGTACTTATGAGTCCTTGAAAAGTGGGTTTATAGATGGAAGCATGCCATTGCAGCTGAAAGTACACACTTTTTTCTGCATCGCACAAACATTTTGCAGCTCTGAAAATGTAATGTTTTATTGTTATTATCTTATATCGCAAGTTCTGACTCCATTTGAGAACTAATATTTGTATGAGTATTTGTAGTAGTGGTATTATGGTTGTTATTAGCAGTATTAGTAGTTGTAGTAGTAGGCGTAGCAGTTGTAGTACCTGATTGGTTTGTTTCTTACCTTGTGTCTCATATACTCTAAGGCCCTAGTTGGATTGAGGATCGGACCTTTACGGAGGAAAGGCGTGCAGGGAGTGGGAGACATGATGAGATTGGCTATTGGTTACAGTGAACGCACCGCCGGCCCCTCCAATTCAAACAAACACTTGGCAGTACACAGCGTCGCAGCAATTACATAAAAGAGATTCAATTGGATCCGGTGAATGGGCCGAGTGTTGCAGCCGGTGCGTGCGTGTCCGAAAGGGCTCGGCCAACATGTGATAGATAGACGGGGAGATAATGGCTCGGGAGAGAGGGATGAAATGAGAGAGGAAGTGAAAGAGAGAGAGAGAGAGAAAGACAGAGGGGCAAGGAGGACCGGTATGTGTCTGTTTATGTGTCAAGTGAAAGAGATACCTGTGATCCTGTCTGTCTTACACCTGAAAGATGCACTGTTTGAGACCGCAGGAGTCCAGAGCTGATGTCCAAAGTCCAGCTTGCACCGGGCTCACGGCTGACACAAAGTACCACTGTGTGGTTGCCAGATTTCCAAGTGTGTGTGTAATGTCAAACTTGCAGTATCTGATTTGGACAACATGCAGGAAATTAAGTCCAATTACAGTTCTATCTGAGATCGGCGCTATCTAAGATCCATAGTAAGTCGTCCAAATCATGTGTTTACAAATTATGACATGTGGCAAATCTAGTGTGTGTGATTATGTGTGTGTGTGTGACTGCACGTTTGCAGAAAACCAGCTCTTTTTCGAAGCATCACACCAAAACACATTCACAGCTGACCTGACAAAGACCTTTTTACTGAAGGAAAATAAATCGCCTACTACAGTACACCCAATTCATCACCGAATAGAAAAAAACTACAGTAAAATCTCAACCGGTGGCTTATAAATGCTGCTATATACGTAAAACAGCTCCAGATTGAGATATTTGGTTTCCAAGTCCTGCGTGGTAGCGGGCCGACGCCAGCGGCACTAATGAAGGAACGGGTCGAGTTTGTTGGTCAACTGGGCACCGAGCTGAGAGGGCTGGCACTGACGGCTGGAAATGTGACTGGGGGAGGTCACGGGTTCACATCCCAGGTTAATGGTGAACTCCTGTGATGGAGAACACACACACACACACACACACACACACACACACATTTATTCATCCAAGGAATGGTTTTGCTTAGCGAATGCGTTTTTACACACGTTCTCGGCGTAGAGGCTCGACTGGAACGATCGGAGGTTGAGTGCCTTGCTCAAGGGAACCTCTTCCTCATCCCAGCTCTTTCAGGGTCTCGAACCAGTGACCCTCTTAACCTTTAATCTACTACTGCCTATCTGTTTTGCGTGCTTTTACGGTCTCACTGTGTCCCAGTGTCTTCTCTACTTAGCACAAATACTGTTTTTTCAGGGGGATTTGTTGACCCCTTGATCTGATTTTTGGGGGCAATCTGAGCCTTTATTGAACTATGAAATAATACATTTGGATTGCATATTGGAAAATAAACATTCAATTTTTAGCACTAATATTTGACAACTCAACAAAATAAAAGTATAAAATTACACTGAAGTGTCAAAATTACACGTCGCATCTCTGTCCGAGCCTCGCGTACCTCCTCATACCATGTTGGCAGCAGAGCAAGGGTTCCCAAAATCAAAGATTATCTCCATCTATTAGTTTTACAACAGAACAACAATTATCGCAGCTCTAAGAAGCTTTCGGGAAACCATGGGCCCCAAAGTCGGTAACTTTCCAATCCTGGCTCAGCGCTCGTTCTGCAGCGCGCTGGAATGCAGCGGTTGTTTTAACATTACAATGGCTTGGCAGGACTCTGCTGTGGTCAACCACTCAGTCCCAGACACCCTTAGACATGCCCCGCAGGGTGACTCCAACAGCATGCCTCAGACAGTGGAGGCAATCACAAAAACTTACAGTAGGATATTCAGAAAAATTGTCCCGGGTGCATGTTCTATTTCAAATAAATCAGAAATACGAAATGTACAATAAGGCATCCCAGAACGTGTCCATTACAGAGAAAAATATGGCGTGTTTTTTTTTTTAGTTCTTTTAACATAATATCGTGGAAGCAATCAGAAATGCACTGCGGGACGTTTGGCGTCTCATTTTACGGCGTATTAGTAAGTAGGAGCAGCTAGTCGGACATCCTGAAGCGCGCCTGTTTAACGAGAAAATAGCGGAGGGGGAACACAAATTCCATTTTATATCAAAAAAGCAAAGCAGTGGGGAAATTGAAACCCACAGCAGGATGTCCCTGGAACATCAGATGATGATGGATACCAAATTCACAACTGTTAACTATTCACAGTGTCATTATCAGACTTACATGGGAGCAGGGCATTTCTGGAGAATGCATTTGAGAGGATCTTGTATCTCATCATATATGAAAGTACATTGACCAGGGGGAGCGATCAGATACCTACAGCCAGAAAAGACGGTGACGCCCTACAAGGTACAGGCAGAAATGTGATTATCCTACATCCTGTTTTTCATTTTATTCTCTGTGATATTTGTCCTAGATGGGATTTCTGAAACCCACTGCTTGTGAGAGACATTCTGCAGATGCCGTCGCTGACCGAAGCATTTCCACCCAAGCAAACCAGAAGCAAAACGTAGGACGAGAGAGACACAGCACGAGAGGAAGAGTAGCTGAGTTTCCTCAACGTGATTTTATGAGAACTTTACGACCGTTCGCTCTGAGGATGTTAACTTTTCTCTCCTCTTTCTTTTGTTTCTTTAGCCTCCCTCGTACTTCCTCCCTCCTCCTCATCCCTCGTTCCTTCCATTCCTCCCCGGCCACAATATAAGCCTGTTTACCCTCTGGAGGAGTCAAAGTTGTTCAGAAGACCAATTTTGAAATTCTACCACAAATGATATGGTGCCTGTAAAACTCTTTTAAAACTTTGCTATGTGTGTGTGTGTGTGTGTTATTGTGTGTGTGAGAGAGAGAGAGGGAGAGAGAGAGGGAGATAGAGTGACAATTTGTTACTATGTTTGTTGTTAGCCCATAATCATTTATCTGTCAGCAGTTGAGCTTTTTTCTTTCTCTCTCTCCCCTTTCTGTTCGTTCCCTCTGGGGCTGATGTTGCCTATATGGTGTCTGTTACAAAAGCTGATGAATGATTGATGAAACCTTCACTGGTGAAACGCCACATCTGTTCTTGCAGGGACAGCATGAACACACGAAGGCAGACCAATAAGGCTGTAACCAAAGGATTACATTTCAAAAATGTAGTTAGAACAATTAATGCAATACACTAATCTGTTGCATGTAGACATGGCGATCTGGATTGGAGTTTGGAGTTGTACAAACATTTTTCTGAGGCAGAACTGCTCTAGAGGAAGAAATAATCTGATTGGTTGAGTTAAACCTCAATGGGCGGAGCCTGAGAATCAGTTTTTCAGAGCCCAAGTTCACCCAACTGGCAAACTTGAATGACAAAAAAGGAACTGAAGGAATGACAAAGGTCACAATATAAATAAAAGCTAGAAATTCATTCATGACCATGACATTCATGATTATGGAAGGTCAGCCGGCTAGCTCACTAGCTTGCCTAGATAGCTTATGGCTAGTTTGAAGTTCAGCAGGATAACTAGCTAACCTAGCTAACTTAGTATGGCTAGATTTTTTTTTTCAGTTAGTAGCAGAGCGCTAGGCTTGATAATATTAGCTAGCTCTTGCTTTTTTCACAGGGCCACAGTCTAATGTTACTTAGAAAAAAACAGTTAACCCACTTTTGATTATCATTTTTGATATGGAGGTAGATAAAGTCTATTTTCTGGTTTTATGTACACGCGCACACACACACACACACACACACACACACACGCACACGCACACGCACTCAGCAGGGGCCTGTACCTAATAATACTACCTGCTTCAGACTCCTAGCTTTATCTGTGCAATAAATCTGTGCATGTGTGTGTGTGAGCGTGTATGAATGTGTGTAAGTATGTGAGTGTGTGTGTGTGAGTGTGGTATTAACTAGTCCTTTCATGTGTTAAACTGTAACAGATAATAGTGCCTGTTGAAATCCACACTCCACACTTAATCCACAAAGGAGGGGGGGTCATCATGGACTGTGCTCCTCTCTCCCAGCGTCTTCTGCAGTTGGGGGTTAAATGACCTTGCACAGGTATTTTGCTGGCCTCATGGCAAAGCCGTGTAAGATACAAGATTAGCTGTGTCCAGAGCGAATTGGTGTCTTTCTTAAGTTCTTTCTTTCTTGAGTCCTGCCTTGCCTTGCTTTCTTACTCTTGGTGGATGTTTGTGGATGTTTGTACATTTGAACAAGGGTGTGCTTGTTCAGCAAAAGCAGTGTCAGCATGGATCTGGAGATGAAGACAGAAAAGCTGAGAAATTTAATTAAAAAAGTGTCTTTTGTCCACAGTATCCACAGTTTCCTCTGCCTTTTCCCCTCTTTCTCTGTTTTGGATGCCAACAGAGGATAGAAGCAGTACAGTGTTGTCATTCTTCTTCTGGCCAGACACACACACACACACACACATACATGCACACACACTTGAGCCTGCAGATTTGCACACACCATACATGCACACAAACTCTGCTGTGTAGAGGAATGAAGAGAAACCATAGAAATAAAGAAACAAAAGGAGGAAAGCGCTTGGCTTGACAAAAACCACAATCACCATCTTCTCCGCACAACACAAATGAAAAGCAGATGCTGAATCTATATGGTGGAATAATGACAGGATCTCTGTATCCAAAAAAAAAAAAGATTGTGTGTTGCAGTTATGACAGCCTTTCAGAATTGCATATGGCGTTGCTTTCTTTTTAATGACTAGGCTGCTGAGCCCAGACCCCGCTGCTGAGGACAAGGAGGAGGTGATGACTTAATAATCAATCCCAATCAAGTCTTTGGTTTGAAATGGATCTGGATGTCTCGCTGCCAGGAAGTCTATCTAATGGCAAAGATGCTTCCTCTGCTGGGAGTCAAATAGGGCTCATGAAAACTACATGTTAGATAGATAGACAGACAGATAGACAGACAAACAGACAGGCAGGCAGGCAGACAGACAGACAGACAGACAGACAGATAGATAGATAGATAGATAGATAGATAGATAGATAGATAGATAGATAGATAGATAGATAGATACTGTAAATAAAATGATGATATTAAAATTACAGTCTGTTTAACTTCATTCAGAGTCAAATTAATCCCAAATGAACTGAAAGTAATCAGATTACATGTCTGAATTTGGCTAATCCAAAGAATTATGTTACTGATTACAATTTGCAGCGGATGAAAACATATAACGGAGGTAAATCAGTAAACTGCAATGATTGCATTTGGAAAGACGCCCTCCCAACTGTGCAGGATGGAGTTGTTTGGTCCAACGTCATGTCTCTCTTTAAAACGACACGAGAGGCCCTGCGCCGTAAACAGGGAAAAAAGTCAACAATTAACCCGAATAACAGGATAGAGTCCAAATGCTGTTTGGCAATTTATGGGGCACTGCAGGACACTGGTGAAAGATGGAGCAAAAAATACGTCCATAACACTCACTGCACACGGGGGCTAGAGAAAGGAGGGAGCGCCATGTGTTTCCACATAATCCACCCAGCGGTGAGAAGTACTAAAACCTGCTTTGCCACATGCCATGCCACCACATTACTTGTGTGTGGTAAGGGTGGTGGTGACGTTGGGGGGTGGGGGTAATATATTGTTGGAGGTAATACAGTGTGGGCATGCAGATGCAGCCAAATAACAAGCAGGCCACAGCGGGGTAGATTGCGGTGCAGATAAATCTATCGCTGGGCCGGTCACACTGTTTTCCACCCTGTTTGTTGAGGCATGTTGAAGCATAAATGGCCCCTTGAGCAATTCTGCAACTGTAGATCAAGATAATCACCGTCAGCTGCAGAACATCTACTGTATGTGAAAATATGGAACATTGTTTTATCAAAGCAATAAAGGAAACAGACAATTTACTTTCCCGAAATATTGACATTAAATATGTTTGGCAGCCTAACACACTCGCCTGTATAATACAGTAAATATACCCCTGGCAACATAGCAAACATGGCACAGACTTGACTCTAATCATAAATGAGTGTACCTGAGTTTTACAGTAGCCCCTAGAGGTCCCTCCAGCTGTAATAAAACCTATGATAATGAACCCAAAGCCAGAGGGCCTCTGGGTAAAAAGCCTCCTCAGTGCCGCTACCTATTCGCCGCCTCATTCATCTTTACCCATTACCCAGCATTCACATGTTTAGGGTTCACCGGGGGCTTTATGTTCAGGTACTCCCAAACTCTTTACATACGCACGACATCATTTTCAAGACACACTTTTATGACGATCTTGTTCTTTTTGTACACACGCACCACCCGGCGTCCCAGTTAAGTGATGTTATTAAAACTAGAGCTGTAAATACAGTGAGGCTGAGAGTCAGATGGGCCGTTATGTGAGGCTGGGACACAGAAGTATCGAATATAGCTCTACATGCACATACAGGACCGCCATTAGACGGGAGTATACACACACACACACACACACACACGCATTCATAGCTATAATGATGCTACCATTACTGAGAGGACTCTAGGCTATCAATAATAGCTAAATTACGTCTCAGGAAAACTATTTCCAGAGACCTGAGGCCCGGAAATATTTCTGAGTACATTACAGTATGGGATATCCAGGGTGGTCTTTTGCCAGCAGAACTGTTTAATATAAGTAGTGAGTACAACTCTTGTCTTAACACATAGTAGCTTACTCATGGTATGACAGAAATTAGGGCCAATTAGCCTGAAATATCTTAAAATATTTTTGTTTTGAGATCAGTTTCGCCGTTCAGCACTCATAAATGGTATCTCCCTGCCTGTCAGTCAGTCAGACTTAAACCTCATTCATTGCCCACCCACCTCTCGTGCTACTGCTGTGTTTCCTGCTTGGAGACACACAGCATAATAGAAACATTGAAATAGACATATACAGGCACCCCGAGGCTCAGCAGGCTAAGAAACATTGTTTGAATGGCAAACGTTCAAATCTAATTTATTACCTTTAAGTAAATTATAAAACAGGAATTCCATAAAATAATAAATAATGGAAACGGAAAAAAGGAGGGAGTAATGATACATTGAAGAAAATACATCTATACCTGTACTTTGTTATTGAAATACTTAGGTTGTCTTTCCATCTGTCTGTTTGATGACAGAAAATGAGATTTTATGAGACGAGATAAAGTGAGGTGAGATGACATGAAATTAAATGACAAAATGAGGTGAGATAAAGTGAGATTAAATTGGATGAAGTCACATGAGATTGAGAGTAAGTGAAGTGAGATGAGATGAAATGAGATTGACTGAGACTAAGTGAATTAGATGAGGTATGAGATGAAGTGAAATAAAATGAGGCGAGATGAGATTATATCATGTGACAGAGGAAGTTAGATTAGGCGAGATGAGTTGAAGTGAGATGAGATGAAATGAGTATTGACTGAGACTAAGTGAATTAGATGAGGTATGAGATGAAGTGAAATAAAATGAGGCGAGATGAGATTATATCATGTGACAGAGGAAGTTAGATTAGGTCAGATGAGATGAAGTGAGATGAGATGGGATTGGATTAAGTAAAGTGAGATGAGATGTGATGAGATGAGATTAAATGACGTTAAATCAGATTAGATGAAGCAGGATTAGATGTGGTGAGATGAGATGAAGTGAGATGTGGTCTGAAACCTCAGACGTACTGTATTTCAACATGATTCCTCGTTCTCTGTGTGTATTACTCCTTTGTGTGGACGTTTCTCTCCTGAGTTTTCCCTTGTTTCATTAGTAGCTGTGTCATTGCCCAGCCTGTATCTCTCCCCTGGCCTGGCCCGAGTCCTGCTGTGTTCCTGGCTGGGTAACAGCGACCTGGTGGAAACACTGCTGAGACTGCCAGCTGGACCACACACACACACACACACACACACACACACACACACACACACACACACCGACA
>CABFOQ010049238.1:0-11636 GCA_900660455.1 Gephyroberyx darwinii | reverse complement strand
CACCCGGCCGTCCATATGGTGTAAAAGAAAACGTGATTCATCAGACCAGGCCACCTTCTTCCATTGCTCCATGGTCCAGTTCTGACTCTCACGTGCCCATTGTAGGCGCTTTCAGCGGTGGACAGGGGTCAGCATGGGCTCTCTGACCGGTCTGCGGCTACGCAGCCCCTTACGCAGCAAGCTGCGATGCGCTATGTGTTCTGACACCTTTCTATCATAGCCAGCATTAACTTTTTCAGCAATTTTTGCTATAGTAGCTCTTCTGTGGGATCAGACCAGACGGGCTAGCCTTCACTTCCCCATGTGCATCAATGAGTCTTGGGTGCCCATGACCCTGTGACCAGTTCACCGGTTGTCCTTCCTTGGACCTTTTGGTAGGTACTAACCACTGCATACCGGGAACACCCCACAAGACCTGCTGTTTTGGAGATGCTCTGACCCAGTCGTCTAGCCATCACAATTTGGCCCTTGTCAAAGTCGCTCAGATCCTTACGCTTGCCCATTTTTCCTGCTTCCAACACATCAACTTCAAGAACTGACTGTTCACTTGCTTCCCAATGTATCCCACCCCTTGACAGGTGCCATTGTAACGAGATAATCAATGTTAATCACTTCACCTGTCAGTGGTTTTAATGTTGTGGCTGATTGGTGTGTGTGTGTGTGTGTGTGTGTGTGTGTGTATATATATATATTGTATAAATCTAGGTATGTACAACCTGTAAGAAAGTGAAACCAGAAATCAGTATATGCAATATAAATATACTATAACAATGTGTGAATGTGTGACAAAGCTGAAGACAGCAGATGTGTGAATTTGCAGCATTGTTCATGATGTGTAAATTTGCGTTCTACAGAAGGCCGTACAGTATGTACAGGAAGTGTGCACAGCAAAATCACGCCAGTGTTTCTACCACTCCACACCCATCAGAGCCATATCAGCTCAATGAGTGGACAAACAACTCTCCAATCAACACTTGTCAACACTCGTTAGCACTGAGAAATGTGATTTTTAGAAGTGCATTGTAAAAACACTTTAGCCCCGTAATCAATATATTCACTTTAGAGATGCTGATATGTACAGAATGTTATCATTTTTACTATCCCCAGTCAACTCTTGATCCCTGACAGTTGACCCGCAGGTTTCCCAGGACACTGCTTTACCGTGATTGTGGTATTAGTGATGTGTGGTTTATGTTTCTCTAAGATTATGGTCTGCTCAATGCCTTGACTTGCAACAAATCATTCATGCCTATCTTGGTATGATGCTGGTGTGCTAACTTGCATCCTAAGATTAAAGCTGTGTGCACCTAAACTATGGCCATTGTATAGTATTGTGTTGTCATCCATAGTAATGACTAGAGTCACAACGACAAACAATGTGTTGCCATCTAGCTTAAGGATCATCAAAATATGTCATCAATAATAGACAATCTAAGAAAAAGTGAGAAAGATAAGGACAGAGAGAGAGAGGAATAACATTGGTGCAGTCAAAAAGCAGCCCACGCAATCAAAGAAACTACAATTTCCAACAGACTGATTTTCCATAGATATATAAACTTGTATTGAGTATTAGCTTAACTTGTTGTTACATAACAAAAAAACTCCCACAATAACAACTTTAAACTCACTTAAAGTAACTAGTTCCTTAAATTTTGAGTATTTCTGTAGGCTGTTCCATGCAGAGGATGGAAGGAGGGTGAATGTTTTCTTTGGCCATCTTTGTCTGCTGCTGGAGGGCTCCTACATCCCCACCCTTTGGCTCCACCCAGTGGCTACCAGGAGAACTACAGTGGTCACCAAGCTTGCAACTCGTTGGCTCATCAGGAAAGACCTGATGCTTCAGTTTGGTTTGTAGGCTGGAGTGACTGACTATAGGGAAGCGGCCATCCCCTTCCCAGAAAAAAATGTCATATAAATCAGAGACTCAGGGGGACTAATTGTCTGGTATAAATCCAAGCTACAAAATTCATTACAAATCATCAAAGTTGATACAAAAAACATTTGGCGAAAATAAAGAGATTTAATCCAGAGGGATATGTATTGATGTGCAGTTTACACCCCCCTCTGAGTCTTACTTCTTTGATGACATATTCCCCTGCCTTGAGTCAGAGATATGTCATTTCCAAGGACAGGGTAATATGCGGTGACTTCAATGCACACCCTGATGTGACCAGCAGTGAAGGTGACCGTTTTATTACCAAGCAAACTCCTGCTGGTCACCTATGTCTGCCGCCTAGAAATAACTATGACACTGTCATTAATGGGAATGGGAAAGAGCTGTTACAACTCTGCCAAAGCCTCAGCCTGTACATTGTCAGTGGTCTTGGCAACAGCACTGTAGACTATATGATCACAGACATGGACCTGGCATTCACAATCAAGCCCCAAACCCCCTTATCAGTCCACAACCAAATTGCTCTTTTCCTCAAAAAGACAAATACCACACAAACAAAGCCCAGTAAGCTGTTCAATATACCCAAAACATACAGATGGACCCAAAACAGCATTGAGCAATATCAAGAGGCAAGCAATAGTGAAGAGATTAAATCATTATTAGAAATATTTACTGAATACCCATACACGCCCACTAGTGAAGATATATGTCAAGCTATCCAGCACATGAATTACATTTTTAATGGCTAGAAAAGCAAAATGGAAACTACTCACAAACAAAAGAAAAAATATTCAATCTGAAACACAGAGATCCAAGAAATGGACACATAATTACTGTGAGAAACTAAAGAAATGCAAAAATACTATTAGAACCAAAAAGACAAACCACACACAGCAACAACGTCTAATTGAAGAGAGTATAAAATCCAACTCCTTCTGGGACCAGTGGAACTCTCTCTGTCAGTCTTAGCCTGAGGAGCTGAGATGGAGAAATATGGACTGATCATTTTCAGACCTTATTTGGACCGACGCCACTTGGGACTGACTTAGAAAACAAACAAATACTGTGAAAATTACAAAAAATGGAATTGATAATTAAATATAACTGAAATCCCCCCTAGACTTCCGCATTACTTTGGAAGAATTAAAAACAGCAGTGTTTGCTGCTCCACCACCACCAGGGGATATAGGAGGTGAGTCTGGGTTGTGAAATATGAAAAAATAAATATAAAATAAAAAGCCACCAGTGAGATGGGAAACATGTAGCATTCTACGCCTCCCCTTCTTCTCTGCTCTGCTTGATGTGGAAAGAATGACACACCATTTTACAGGCAGTAAAAAATCAAAAATTCTGCAGTAGGCTTTATAAATTCTGCGACACTTTTTTTTTTGCACCACTGATAGTGGTTGTTATAGTTGTCTGTCTTTTAAGCAGGGGTGTAAAAAGTACCCAGAAATTATACTTAAGTTAAAGTATGGGTATTCGTTCAAAATCTTACTCAATTACAAGTTTAAGTATCTAGCTAAAAATACACTTGAGTAAAAGTAAAAAAAGTTTCTACTTTTAAATGTACTCAAGTATTAAAAAGTAAAAAGTGTTCTTTAATTTTAAAATTGTCTATCCATTGCAATAATAAAAAAGCTTACGGGACCAAAAAGCCAATTATGACATCACAAAGGCCAATTGTGACATGACTAAAGCCAATTTTGACGTCACAAAAGTCAATCGTAACATCACTAAAGACAATTGTGACACCACAAAAGCCAATTCAATATCGCACATCCTAAGGTTCTTGTCAAAGAGTTGAAAAGCATTTTTAAATTGGCCCACATGTCATGGTAAGGATGCTACATAGGAGATATTCCACCATATACCATATCATTTATTTATTTTTATTTATTTATTTATTTATTTAGTGTATTCATCTCACTCTGTTCATTCTGTCAATACCGCCATTATTGTTTAAAATGTACATATCTGAAGTATTCATACTGTCAATATTGTCCATACTCCATATACTTTAGCATATTCATATCTATCCCTTACTATCCCTGCAATGACAAAGTTGAATCTAATCTAATCTAATCTAAAATAGGCGATATACCACGGGTATCGACCGATCAGAGGTCTGGATTCAGCCAACACACTTTAAAAAACTTCATTGCACACTGTGCCATCCTCATGGAGATCTGGGGCCGTATTCACAAAACATCTTAAGGCTAAAAGTAGCTCCCAACTTGCTGATTTAGGAGAAGCTCTTAAAAATAATGAGCGTGTCAGTCCTAATTTTAGGACTCCTAAATTTTTGGTCTAAGAGTATTTCACAAAGCATTTTAGCGCTAAAACCAGTCAAGAGGACTCCTAAGTCACTAAGACCAAATCACAAACAATCCTATGCTGGTGTCTGAGTGCCCAAGGACACTGTACACCACTGAGTTATCCCAACTCCAAATTTTCCTTTAATAATGTTCTCCCTTTCATGCACAAGTTGGGCAAGGAGTAAAAGCTGTTCTTGCGTCCAGTTTGGTTTTCGTTTTCATTTGCACAATGTAGCGTCACACATCTTCCTATCAGCCATGGTTATTCTAGTCTGATCAGTAAAAGGCTAATTGTTTACGAGATGCCAGACATGTAAGCTGACAATTAGCTGAACATATACTTGACTAGTCAGTAGCCTATATTATTCTCGGTTTCAAGATTACATTTTTATTTTGAAATCTTTATTTGAATATGGCAACATGATACCTCCTTCTACAGTATTTCTATGATGAAATCACTGACAGAGCCAATCACTGTGGGCATAGGAAGTAAGCTTGTGACATCATCCATAGCAACAGGGTCAACCCCACCCTTTCTCTTAGCTTAAGATCTCTCCCCATTCCTTAGTAAAAGTTGGTCTCAGCAGCTTTGTGAATAGGTTTTAAGAGGAAACTCTTAGCTAGAAACTAGAAACTTTACTGCTATTTGGGAGACCTCTTAGTGGTAAGATAAAATGTTTTCATTAAGAATATCTCTGTACTTTGCTCCGTTCAGCTTTCCCTCAACCCCGACCAGTCCCCCAGCTAATATGGAAAGAGATTCCTGCCAGCAGAGGCTGTTTTTGAATTTTATATATTTGATAATGCTCACATTGAACCATTCTATAAATGAATTGAAAATTGAATTTGAGAATTGAATGTGATTATTATTTTATTGTATTATTATTATTGAATTTAAAGCTCTGAATTGTACAGGATTGACTTACAGCACACAGGAGGGGCCTCAACCAAAAGGAGGAGGGCTCCCTCACTTTGAATTCCTCTAGAACAGGTGATTTCTATAGATTTACTCTTCATTATCCATTAAAAACAAACCGGAGTACAAAAAGCGCAGCTATTAGTGAGGTGGTGTTCAAAAACACATCCAAAAATGTGAATTCAAAAATAAGTTGGAATGTGAATATGGTTAAGCTATGCAAATGGAGTTTGTGTGAAAATATTAAAATATATATTTATATTAGATATCTATATACCCGACACCAACATTTTATTTTGTCAAATAAATTGAATCTCATTAGTGGAGTATAAATTAGTCTTCTCTGGGACACTCTTCTCTTGTGGTTCTCTTGTGGTTTGTGGTTTAGGCTGATAAGACAGCTGGATTTTTACCCCTCTCTTTCCCCCAATCATTCCTGTCTCTCCCTACTTTCAACTATCTGATGGCAAAAATGCCCAAGAAATAATCGCTTGCTCGCTCTCCTGGTTTCAGACTCTGCTGCGGCGAAGAGGCTGGATGAGAACCTGTGTCGGATCTGCATGGACTCCCCCATTGACTGCGTACTGCTGGAGTGTGGTCACATGGTCACCTGCAGCAGGTGTGGCAAGCGCATGAATGAATGCCCCATCTGCAGGCAGTACGTAGTCAGGGCTGTGCATGTCTTCAGGCCCTGATGACAACCCCGACACTTTTTGGACACAGAGAAACAATTGAAACGTTGATGCCACCGTCCCTTAGAGATGGTTTCTTTTTCCAGTCAAGAAAACACATGCAATACTCAGTTTCTCTTACTGGCTTTCTGAGCAGGAACTCCTAACATTTCTCTATTGGTTTTTACTACAGCTAAAACTTTTTTTGTGCACTCTGTAATTATCAACAATATTTGATATCATGTTTTGTTCATTACAGCAGTCTTTGTTATGATAACAACATTTAAACATAAAATCATGGGTATTTATTTATTTATTTATTATTATGGGTATAATATTTCTTTACTAAATTAGGCTACATTATATGGCTGCAGAATAAGCAGTCTATCTTAGTGCCATTTTAGAAATATCGCCACATCTCAGTTTAATATGCTTTGATTGTGTCTTTTCTTAGATGCATGGGTAGATTTATTTTTTTATTTCTGCTCTGACAGAATGAGACTTCCATACTGGTACAAATGTATAAGGCCTCAGTGGAGACATTGTGCTCTAAATGGGGTGTTAGTAAATGTATTTCATGTAAAAAAAACCAAAACACCTTTTTTTCAACATCATTAAACAATTGTAATATCCATAATATAACAGCTGAAGCAGTGCTACAGTATCAATTTAGTGACGATTTAACACCACTATTTCAGTTATTTTACACTGGAAAAAAGTTATTTTTCTTTTTTGACTGAGGTTTATGTTATTTTAGAAAAATCCTGTTTGATATTTTAATTTATTGAATTAACAATATTTTTTACTCTTGGTGATGAATTTAGATGTTAATACAAAGACATACAGTATACAACAGCTAAACATAATCTTTAAAATTTGTAATTTTTACATTTGTATTAACATTAGAGCAAATTGGACGTGTTTTGAGTCACAGTGGGATTCGAAAGTCGCTAAATCTTGTCCTTAAAAGTGTGTGTATATACACCTAATTGATATACTCAGAAATTCTAGATTGGGACTTACGCAGTCTGAGTATAATTACAACATTTCTTGAAAAACTTTGCAGCATCAATGTTTAGCCATATCAAATTGATATCTGCAGAAAAGATGTGACCGAATAAGAGGAATAACAATCAAACAATCAGTTGTCTGTCGTGTCTTTTCTCACAATTTTTTGATCTTTGAGAAATGCTCGTATGGAATTGAAATATATCTGAATATCTTGGTTCACACCATTAGGTAAGGTTTTCTCAAATTGTTGTCACACCATATATTTCATTCAAATATTAACACATGTATGCATTATGAGATACTACTGAGTCACTACTGCTAGTGCTTTAACTTTGAAAATGGACTTCCACTGATTTTTTAAATTATTAATTACATTTTTTGAATTGTTTGATGAATATCATTTGACTAAAAATTGAATTTGTTTTTGATAAATGATAAAAAAAAAAAAAAGAGTTCTTGGTAGTAAACTCAGACTATTGGACCCCACTCACATTCATACTTACATACATGGTAAAATGTTATAAATACAAGTATTGTAAAATTAAAAAATAATGCCTAAACTGACAATTAAATATTTAACATTTATTCATTTATCTATTCATCTATTAATTCATTCATTCAAGATGTGGGGTGTGCAATGAAATATATATATATATATCTGTCAGCTTCATTCATCAAAGCCAATGGGCAGGTTCTGACTTTTGATTGGAGCCTGAATCAATTGTTCATGCTTACTTCAAAATAGCAGTGGAGACTAGCAGACAAACTGAAAGCATTTGGTCATTCCTCTGATTCCTTAGCACAAGTTGAAGGTTTCTCTGAAGCACTTGCAATGATATTGTCCCTCTCTGACTATGACATTGATGATGTTGTACTTGCAAACCTGGAGGAACTACAGTAAATATGGCTGCATGATCTGTATGAGCTGTAATAGTAACACTGCATTTCTATATTCCCCCTCTTTTAACATTCCTGCTGAATCAGTTGAGCTTCATATGCCATTCATGAAATGCGCTTTGAGGCTTGTTTGTGATAACGGGCTATATAAATAAATTTGATTTGACTTTACTCTTGTATCAAGCTAGCTGCTTCCCAAAGTAACTGAGGGCAACATTTGGAAGCCATCAATTTACAGTTCGCTATCAGCTTATCCCTCTACAGCATGACTGTTAAATCTGTCCATGCATTGTCCATGGAAATCTAGTGCACAACAATTGATCACTTGAGACTGCAGCCAGTGAAGGTGTTTCAATAAAATCATTCAGCTGTCTAACTTTGATAGATGAAGTTAACATACATAATCATTTCATTGTACGCCCCACACCTTGCAACAAATAAATTAACTAATAGAGAAATAATGAAATAATATTGATTTAATTTATTAGCTATTCATGAATTCAATTATTTATTTGACAATGCATTTAATATTGCACAATTTAAGTATTTATTTTAGTCAATCTATTTATTATTTATTTATTTATTTTAGTCCCATAGAAATGCACCTACACTGTACACTAATTACAATATCTACATCTCCCGGAATCGATTCTGCTTATCCCAGATACTCAGGATGAATGTATCTGAAAAGCAGAAAGTTTGACTGGCCAGAAGGGATGCACCTGGTCACCAACAATGTTTAGGTACACTGTGGCATTCAAAATCATGCTCCATTGGTACTAAGAAGGCTAACGTCTACCAAGAAAACATTCCCCACACCATTACACCACCAACTCCAGGCCGTACTATTGTCACCAGGCTGGATGGATCCATGTTTCCATGCTGTCAACCTGCCTTGTTGGACCAGGCTGTTTTTTCATCCAGATTTGGTAATCATTCCACTGTAGCTTCACCTTTATGTTTTTAGCTGACCGGAGGTGAAGCTGGCATGGTTTTCTACTGCTTATCCCATCCACTTCAAGGTTGGCCCAGTGAGATGCCCTCTGCACATCACTGTTGTACTGAGTCTTGCCATTCTACTTTGACCTCTCTTACCAGCAAGGAATTTTGGCTGACTGGATGAGCCAAAATCTCAGGAGGAACCAACCGTCATACCATTATATTACATTACAGTCATTTAGTAGACGTTTTTATCCAAAGCGACTTACAATTGTGCAAGTGCATTCAACGTAGGCAGGCACGAGAACTACTAGTCACTATAAATCGTGAGTGTATTTCCTTCCTAAACAAGCATCTAAGAGCATAACCAGTGCTAAGGTAAAAGTGCAATAAGTTATCTACCTACTTTTTATTTGAACAAATGAGACAAAAAAGTAAAGCAAATAAATAAGCTAAGACAAATAGGTGAAACAAATAAGCAAGTGCTAAGAGGAAGGGTTAGGGTAGTATTAGAGGAAGGGTTAGGGTAGTATTACCACATTCAAAGTGGCTTGAATCAGCAGCTACAATATGCTAATACATTGTTTGAGTGGGAATGGTATCCGACACTCACTGACTCCAAATAATGCAATGTCTGCAACTGTTCTGCGAGCTAATAAGTTGTGTAGAAATATCTTTCAAATTCCCAAGAACTAAGGGACTCCTCTGTGCCAGTAACAGCTAGCAGCAGATTGAAGTTATTGATTATTTTCTCTACAGGGAAAAGCAGGTAATCAGGGGAAGCATTGTTGTCCTCTGCAGCGGTAGGAAAATCTCTTAATTCTCTGGCTATTGCAGCGGTAATCATTACAGCAACTGACACAGCCTCATTATCATAGTAGGAAATACAGAAAGAAATAAATCGGCAAATAAGTAACTATAAAGATAATTTTGCTTGTCTTATTTATTCATTCATTCATGCTCACGGTTAGATATTTATATATATATATTTTTTTAGATTTGTTTTTTGTATTCATTTATATATGTATTTATTTATTCATTTATTTCTAATAATAGCTGATTCTGTCTTCCGCATCGTCTATATTTCACCAGTCATCCGTGGGAATAAGAAAAATACACCACCAAACAGCAAAATGGGCCCAGAAATTCAAGGTACATTGCCAATAGTTGTTTTTGTTTGTTTGTTTTTTGCTTTTAACAGTGTTGAAAGTGTTTTAGGTTGGATTAGGTTCTCATTCACAAAAACCTTTTGGCCAACCGGACTCATCTTCTGTTGGATAATAAAAAAAATCATACAAACCTTTAGGCTTTTTTTTCAATCGTATAAGATCTTTCAGAACTCAACCACTAGAGAATGTTACAATACTTGCAGCACATGTTCCTCCTAGGGTTAGGGTTAAATAAATAGAAGATTTGTAGACCAGGGAAAAAGACAAAGATGAGATGACAACATCAACAGAGCTAGAGTCAGGATCCATCCACCATCCATTTTCTAGCTGCTTATCCAGGTGCGGATCGCAGGGGCAACACCACAAGCAGAGCATCCCATGTCAAAGGTCTAACCCGGGGTTCCAGTGGATCACGCTTGAACACCTCCAAATGGAGTTAGCATATACCTGATCCACCTTAGCTGGCTCCTCTCAAGGTGGAGGAGCAGCGCCTCAACACAAATGTCCTCCTCAATCCAGGCCAGCCACCCTATGGAGGACCCTCATCTCAGCCACCCACTTTGAACAAGCTTGAGTTTAATATCAAGAATGCAAACACAGCACCCCCCGCAGGATACCTTGGAGAGCATGGTCGTAAACCTTTTCCAAATCCACAAAACATATGTAGACAAGATCAGCAAATTCCCTTGATCCTTTGATTATCTGCAAGAGGGTAAAAAGCTCCACTCTTCATTGACCAGGACGGAATCCACATTGCTCCTCCTGAATCTGAGGTTCGACAATCGTCTGGAGTCTCCTTTCCAGCACCATTGGCATAGGCTTTCCCAGGGAGACTTTTCCTTTAATAGTGGGGCGGCATAGCTCAACATATCATAACAATTGTTCATTTTGTGATAAAAGCACCAAACTTGGCAGAGGTGTTGATAGATATATTGGGAACAAAACTGGATATTGGGCCATCACAAACTCACACCCTGTTGGCCGTGGCAGCCATTTTTCAATGGCCACCAGCAGTTGGTCAGATTTTCCTATCCCATTGGACCTACACGCAATAACGGACATAATCTAGATCCTAGTAACCCTGAGAACCAAATAAAATACTCACTCACAATTCTATGGACTTTCATTATCTTATTATATAGTGCCGTGAATCAGTAAAAACAATTCTTGTAGTATTATTTTGTCAGATGGTGGATACTAGAGCAAACATTGTTTTTTGTTTTTTTTTACATTGCATTACAGTCATTTAGCGGACTCTTTTATCCAAAGCGACTTACAATAAGTGCATTCAACATAGGTAGGCAAGAGAACTACTAGTCACCAGAAATCGTAAGTGCATTTCCTTCCTAAACAAGCATCTAAGAGCATAACCACTGCTAAGGTAAAAGTGCAATAAGTTAGCTAACTACTTTTTAATTAAACAAATGAGACAAATAAGTAAATAAACAAGAGCTAAGACAAAAAAGTGAAGACAAATAGGCAAGTGCCAAGAGGAAGGTTCAGGGTAGTGTTTCTTGAAGAGGTGGGTTTTCAGCCTGCGGCGAAAGATGGGCATCAACTCTGCTGTCCTGACATCAGGGGGGAGTTCATTCCACCACTGTGGAGCCAGGACAGAGAAAAGCTGTGACCGTGTAGATCGGCCGCAGGGGCAACCAGTCACCTCGAGGTAGCAGAGCAAAGTGGTCCGGCAGGGCTGTAAGGCTTGACCATAGCCTGGAGGTAAGAAGGAACTGTTCCTTTCACTGCCCTATAGGATAGCACCAGGGTCTTGAACTGGATGTGAGCTGCTACAGGGAGCTAGTGTAGAGAATGGAGAAGGGA
>CABFOQ010049237.1:0-15962 GCA_900660455.1 Gephyroberyx darwinii | reverse complement strand
TAATAATAATTAATTATTATTACTGCTATTACTTTATTATTATTATAGTATTATTATTATTATAACAATAATAATAATAATAATAAATATAATAATAATATATAATTGCACATTTGTTTTTAACTCTTTAGTTATTTTAAGTCAAACAAATTCCTTTTAAAATTTTGGGAAAATCTGACACACAGATGACCTTTGTAAAGTGGTTAAAACACATATCTATGTATGCATGCATGCATGAATGAATGCCATGTACTTGTGCACGTGTTTGTATGTGTGCATGTGCATTATATATATAATGTGTGTGTGTCTCAGTATTTAGGTATTTACACAACCAACCAGTGATGTAACACTGAGATATTGCCAGCGCAGCTACAATGGAGTTTAATAGCAGAAAGTGTCAACGGGAAATGTCAAGTTTTGTTGTCAGCCCCTCAGAAACCCTTGGACCTATCGTTTTGCACCAGCGTTCAACAATCATACAGGGGAAAATCCATCATAGAAGAGAAAGAGACACTAACTTCCCCAGCAACAGCAGCCAAGATAGACCAGAACACAATGCAGCCACGAGGCAGGTAAGGGGCGTGGCCGCGATTATAGACACGCCCCAATGTTCATGAACTAGTAGGCTAGGTAGCTATAAGCCATACGCCCACCTTTTGATTGAAAGCAATAAGTTCACGCCCCTTCTCTAGGGGTTGGTGGACTAACTGGAATGCATTGAAAACATAGATTGATGACGATACGTAGCAGTGTGGTTGGATATTTCCTTTAAAGCGTGCACAGGTGTTGAAAGAATGTTGCCTATGAACCACAGTAATATGATATTTGAGATATCCAGAGACAGTACCTTTTCTAAGTTTCAGTTCAACAGGGAGTTTGTGAAAACTCAAAGCTGATGGGTCTGGGTAGAGAATTATGATACACACTTTTGCAGCGGCCACAACTTCTGAGTGCTGAATGAACGAGCTCTCCTCGTGGTGCGACTGCAGCGATGCTACAATGATATTCTGTGCCTGAGGCGTAATATTCATATGCTGCAGTATCAAAGCAAACAAAGCAAACAGTGGGGGACAAATCAGATTCTCACAGCGTAGCACCGAGGAAGTGTTTCCCTACAGGGGGGCTCCACTCCCTCTCCTTCTTGTTTTCTGATGCTCTTCTTCTGTCTTTTCTCTTGTAATTTTACTCATCGTCTATGTTTCTCTCACGGCGTCTCTCTTGATCCTGCTTCCTCCCGCTCGCTCTCTTTCGCAGATAAACACTGTAGAGGACTGGGGAGCTTTGAATGGCTGTAATTAACGTCGCATCCGTTTTGCAGTTGCCAGAAGTATTGTTCATGGAAGAAAATCACATCGGTAGGGGAGCAAGGAATCACGGGGAAATCTGATTGGCTGAATCTGGCGGCCGACTTTTCTCAGCAAGCCTCCCTGGTGGCTCAGCCCTGGACTTTGGTGAACCGTGCAGCCTCCACTGATCACCTCCTAAATAGATCATCAAACACAATACCTGCCGAATGTATGGCGAAAAATAAAAAAATAAATACATCTAGTATAGAGTTTCATGCCCATTCAAACCACGCCCCCCTCAGATATTTGAACGTGAAAAAAGGGGAAAATAAACAGATTTTTGTTGTCTTTCATGTGTGGTACATGGTTGTGTGGTTGTGTAATAGATCATATCTCGGTAATCCACCCCCCCTACAATAACACCACCAGAGAGAGCTGTATATGAACATACTCCTAGCACCATGCTGTCAATAACACTGTTTGCATTGTGGACATATTTGAATTTCTGCCCCTTTAAAAAAGAGCAGACAGCAGCAGACGCGCTACTAGTTTTTAGGATCTGTTTAATAGAAGGCAGAATATCTGCTGTGTCAGATGTGATTGATTTCCACATGGTTAGGCAGCGATGTCACGCAGCCAGAGGAACAATCTGTTAAACATAGCGCTAGATTGGAAATTCACCGTTTATGCTTTCTGTGCACTTTCTAGCAGAAAGTCCAGATAAAATGCATAATTTCAATGAGTGATCGGCCAATCACATCGCTAATCAGAATGGCCCCGAAAAACCTGGACGGTGCATCCATGCTCACAATGTCCAAGTATCCAAAGCGACTTACAATAAAGTGCATTCAACATAGGTAGGCAAGAAATACTAGTCACCAGAAATCATAAGTGCATTTCCTTCCTAAACAAGCATCTAAGAGCAGAACCAGTGCTGAGGTAAAAGATCAGTAAGTTAGCTACCTCTTTTTATTTAAACAAATGAGACAGATGAGTGAAGCAGATAAACAAGAGCTAAGACAAACAAGTAATCTGATCTAATCTAATCTATTACTTCACACACAGCCACAGTTTGCCAGGTGGTCGTGAGTCACTCATGCCAATTGGCCCGTCTTAAATGTCAGCATAAAGTGACAGCTTGTCATCTGGGAGTTGTGTGGGCGTATGTGTGTGTGCTTGTGTATGTGTGTGCATGTGTGTGTGTGTGTGTTTGCTGATACTACCAGGTGCCGGGCTGCTAGATAATACCTGTATCCCCAGGGCTAATTACCGTAGGTGTGGTACTGAGTGGAGGTGCATAGACACTCACCTTGCTTCAGTTTAACACCCAGGTAGGGTTACCTCACCGGGCAACACACACACACACACAAAAATGGCCAAAATAATGGAAACACGACATGAAAAATGATTTAAGTAATAATCCATGACATTTGTATAGAAATATGTTTGTTTTGCTGCTCTCTATCACTGCACAATGATGGATGATGATGAAGAATTATTTTTCTTGCACCATCTGCCATTACCAAAAATCCTCACAGCTTTGGCTCCCTTAACGCCCGTAATCTCCCTTCGCGCCGTAAAGCAATCCAGCACATTTCCCCCCAAAATCTGACCCGGTGGCTCACCATGTAGAACGCAAACTCGGAGACCGGCAGAAGCTGCCAATCTTCTTGGCGATGCTCTCGTTTGTTGACAGTTATTGTTCTAATATCTCAAAATTGATGTGGTAATGACTTATTGGTGGTTAAAATGCTCCACATGGGGTGTCCTGGTGGCTCAGTTGGCATATGCCATATTCCGATGATCCTGGGTTCAAATCAAGTTCTTTTTCAGGTGGGGCTTGTGGTGGTTTTTTTGTAAATGTTATATAGAGTCTTCTACAGACCAGATGCGCGCGCACACACACACACACACACACACACACACACACATTTCTCTCTGCTGATGCTAGATTCCATGGCTTGGGGCACTCACCTGAGGCTGGCTTGGCAGCGGTGGATATCAGTGTGTGAAGCCGGATTTGGCTTCAGCCCAAGGATTTTTAGTGTGTGTGTGTGTGTGTGTGTGTTTTAGTGGGTGTGCTGCCACTTGGCTGGCTGGATCATGGAGGGAACACTTTCAGTATCACGCAAACAACCCATGAAAATGCTGTGTATTGTGTGTGTGTGTGTGTGTCAGATAGAGAGAGAGTACCTGAGTGTCTTTAGGGATGGCCGAACGTAAGATATTTAAATGCTGCATTTGCAGCACACACACACACACACACACACGCACACACAGCCTCAAGGCTGATGATTAATGTTGCCAGTCCCTGCTCCTCTGGCTGGAGAAATGAGTATCAAACAGAGGAGTGAAGAAGAGAGGAGCTCACCAGGGGAATGAATGGCCTGTACCACATAACAACACAACACACACTTTAAAAACACATTAAAAATGCACGCAACACACACACACACCATGCTATCCAGCAACATGTAGCACACTAGGCTAAAAACCAAAGTATACTAGAGGGCTTTCGGGTGATGTAGCACGCCCTCTAGCGTAATAATTTCATACCTGATCAATCTGTTTTTATGTTTCGATCATGTAGCTTGGTAGCTAGCTAACCATAGTATCTGGTCAGCTAACCATCACTGCCTGGTTGTCAACACATCTAATTAGCACATTAGCTAACATATCTAGTAGAGCTAGCATCAGTAACATTGGCTACTTTGCTAAATTTAGTTAGCTAGTAGTTAGCTAGCTAACAGTAGCTCAGGTTAACTGAGCTGACTCTTCTCAAACCACAACTCAGTGTTTTGGAGTAGAGACTAGGGATAAAGACAAGACAGGTTACTGTGTCACAGTACATTTGGAAACACATTTCTTATTTACTTTCAGTGTTTCCCTTTAGTTCACCTTTATTTCTGGTAGTAGGACATCTTTTCTACCTTTCTACGCTCATCCGAAGGAACAAACGTGCAATACTAGGTTTTTTAGGTCAGGCTGCGCCCTTGTCCGTCTAGCAGGTGATATCTGTCTCACAAGCAGATAAGGAAAAACGACTTGTGGTGTGTTGTGTTTACAAGCTACAGCTGAGTGAGATTATAGCCTCTGGTGCGACAGAGAACATAATGTGATGCGTTAGAGATCCATTTAGATCAAGCACTATACATTGACCCACTTTTTTTATTTTCTGGCGGGCATGCTGTTATTGTGGTGGTGGGTACAGTTGAGCCTTTGTGTGAGAAACACTGACTTTTGCTTCTAACGTTACTGAATGGCCCTACACCCCCAGGACAACAATATTTTCCCATAAATCCCATAATCCCACACTTGGGAGTTAGCGCCTTGCTCAAGGGCACCTCGACAGTAGTTGTTGATGGAGCGTGTTACTCGTTCGCTTTCCCCACCCCCCATTTCCCAGTCGTCCTGGGGATTCCAACTGGCGAGCTTCTGGTCACGAGCCTGCCTCTCTAATCTCTATTGTGCTGCTGTTGGGGTACACGTCATAAACACGACATAAAACGCCGCGTTTCCATACGGCGCGTTAAACGGATTGGTACATTTCAGATCATTTGTGCGTAACGCTTCTGGATCGATACGAAAACAAAGAGATACAATGAAAAACGAACCGCTGTGCAGAACAGGTCATTTATCACGATGCGACTCGCGGCGCAAATTGCAGTGCAGCAGTACATTAATACACATTTACTCTTTTAAGTCGGCAACACGAGGGAAATACAACGAAACACAGTTGAGCAACACACGAAGAGGAAAGCGTTTTGTTAATACTATTACCGGCAAATCACGTAGTTGTTCATATTAGCATTACAATAAGAGTGATTTATAGAACAGTGGGCCATGATAACCAGCTGAGCTCCATATCTCTATAGCTGGCTATTTCTGTTTGAAACAAAGCCATTCAATAAGCCATGTCAGTTAGAGAGAAGGAGAGAGAGAGATAGAGAGGTAATGGATATAGACCAAAAACAACCTTGTTTATCTGACTTCACTACAGCATAGATGAGTCAAGGAGATTACTATTCTCACCAATTGCGGAGTAAATGATTCATTGCTGTAGGCTGTACTTGCGCTTGTAGTATCTATTGATTTCAAGCAAATAGCTGTGCTCGGTCCATCATTTTGAATCAGATAAAAGGTGAATGGTGTAAATTATGAGGAAGGCATTTCTGACTTGCTGTTGATGTTAAGTCACTATAAGAAATCATCGCTCTCTGGTAGGAGGAAGTGGCGGCTTTGATAAGATAAGTACAGGAAGCCGGTGATGGAAAACTTACACTGTTTTTGATATTATTGATTAATTGTGACCATATTGCCTGGTAATATTAAGACATTGCCCGATTATCTTGACTTATAGCCTGCCTTGTATCGAGTATCCTGAGAGTTGTGGCGATCTACACCCTTAGAGAGCAGGCTGCTCTATATACAGACAGTGGACAAAATAATGGAAAACACTACATGAAAAAAAACTTTTACTTTGAAGTAACTAAATCAATGGCAGCTGTTGATTCAGTTCTCTGGTTGTTTTTGAGTCTGGAGTTTTGTGGTGTTTATTGGTGCAATTGTGATTTAGTTACTTCAGAGTTAAAGTTCTTCATGTGCCCCTGTATGTGTCTAGGCAGACGTGGTGACGTGAACTGGGGGTGTCGAGAATCACGCTACTGTATGTTGACAGGCAGATATAAAAATAGCTTGGCGAGTCATCAAAACACCAACACAGTTGTTCACTTGTTGCTGGTGGATTTTCTTTTAGAGAATTTGAGAAAAATTAAGTGAAATAGGCCAGAAATAGCCCAAATCATTCAATCACAATTGGTCTACATATACATTTTGATGCCCTGAACATTTTCAGAATTGGAGCCATTGCAAAAATGGTACTGATAGGCTGTTTTCTCATATGTCATAGAAATGTTCTCAGTTCTCTTAAAATTTGCACTTTCATTGTATTTCTTTACACAGTATCATTGAATTCATCATCGCATCGCAGTTTATGATGTTTTCCTTACCACTATTGTATTCCTCATACATTAAACCAGGTGTACACATATTTTTGGAAACCTATCATGTTCACTTCAGCAGGAAACCCTTTTGCTGGCAATGGTAGAACATTTTCAGGGCACATATATACTGATTTTTGTGCTTTTCCACAAATCTGAACAATTCATGGACATTTTGCCTGGACTAACAAAAGTATTGTGGACGAAAGAGATCCACTAGTGCCACGGTCACAGCAGTTTCCAGCAGTGTTAAATTGAATTGTTTTTTTTTGAGAGAGAGATTAGTTGATGGTATCAGGGGCAAGTGGCTGTGCTTTTTCTCATCAGGCTCCGCAATGGCTTGTACTGCTGACATTCACCTTGGCGGGAACGCTATCATGGAGATAAAGGCTTGATGTGATCCGCAGTGTCCTCTAGCCTCTACACAACCCCAACCCACCAGCATATCCATCCTCATCCACCCCCCTTTGTGGCTAAGTATGGCCACATCCTTCCATTGATTATGTACCCGGATCAAGAGAGAGTGAGAGGAAAGAAAGAGCAGAGTAAATAGAAGTGATTTGCGAAAAAAGCGAAGTGAGATTTAGGGATTGAGGGAGTTTTACAGGAGATATGAATCTTGGTTGAGAGCTCTCTCGATGCAAGGAATGTGCAAGGGCGAGATGTAGCAAAGAAAATGAGGATGGAAAAAATTCATGGAGCTGTAGCGAGACGAAGGCGGGAATAGAGGATGCTCTCTGATAGAAAAGGGAGTATGATAAAAGAGAACAGCAAAGATATAGTGAGTGTGAGAGAGAAAAGACAGTGGACGGATAAAGTGATTCTACTAGATGAGGGTGCCCAAAGCTGTGCCTTGCTTCCCAGGCTTGAGTCAAATCCTTCACCAATCAGGGCTTTGAAATAACAGAGATCAAAGATACTCTACAGGCTATGTAATCCCTTCACAGGTACCAGCACACATATACTATAGGCCACATTACTGCAATTAACAGGCAAACATACAGATTTTGCTAATTACCTCTACATAAATCAAAGTAGAGCAGAATTAGAGGACCAAAAGAGGGTAGTATAAAGGGCACAATAGAACTTCAGTTTTATCTGAGTTTCGCTGAAGGAAATTTTGGGACATCCAGTTCTAAACAGCAGCTAAGCAATTGTGTAGTGAGATCAGCTTACTTGACCACACTTCACTGACAGGTACAACTGAGTATCGTCAGCATAGCAGTGAAAGAATATGCTGTGCCGACGAATAATGTGGCCAAGAGGGAGCATATACAGGGAGAATAAAATCTCAGCCCCAGAATTGAACCTTGCGGCACGCTGCGCCTAACCAAGGAGGGTGATGAAACATAATCACAAATGGAAATAGAACATTTTCAGTACTACTACAGAGCACTCATTCATCCGAGAGAGATGAGTGACCCTGAGACGGGCGGTTTCTGTGCTGTGCTGCTTGCCGAAACCAGACTGAAATTTCTCAAATATGTTGTTTCTTTCCAATACTTCTAGAAGCTGGTAATTCTCCAGAATTGTAGAAACAAATGGCAACTTTGAAATATGCCCATAGCTAGTAAGGATCAATGGATCAAATTATATCATATTGAATATGATACCTTAAACATCTTCAAACACCCCAGTATATGATAATATCTGAAAACCAATCCTATGTTTAGAGACTAACAGTCCCTGGTGTCTCCATCAGACAGAATGCAGCCTGTGTTAGTGCCCAGCCATAGATATTGTGCCAAAGGCAAGGCAAAAGCAACCACCTGTCCTTATCCCTGAGGGTGACGGCCAACATATGAGTCAGGATTTTGGTTTGGACTGTTTGTTTTTCTGTAAGTCTTTATACAGGCAGACACAGAATCCATCATTCAGCAGCCATGGGTAGTTTTCGTTCCCCGGTGGCACATATTTTGGTCAAATAGTAAAAGAAAATCTATTTTTATTCAAACATATTTTTGTCCTGGGACAAAGAGTGAGTGTGCCCGTGTGGTGAATGTGAAAATGTGTGGATTGGCCTTTGTGTGTGTGTGTGTGTGTGTGTGTGTGTGTGTGTGTGTGTGTCTGGAGGCGTGTTGAGCCCTAGAGCTGCAATGTATGGTAATCTGTTCCCCTCTGTTTTTCTTGGTGATGTTGGCATTGACAGTTTCTCTGCAAGTTTGCTGGACTGGAGCTGCCCCTGTCACACAGAGTTAAGTGCATGTATGTGTGTGTGTGTCTAGGAGGAAACTGAAAGGAGTGTAAAGCCTTGACAGTAGGAGCACCGGCTTGACGTCTGGGCTCCGGCTCTTTTTGGAGTTTTTGTTTAATTTTTCTCTATCTTTCTCCTTTTTTTTTTTTTTCTTGGCAAGGAATGTCACTTTTGCGAGGAGCGGAATTTAAAGGCCTGCTGCCATGCTCACAAAGGGCCATGTCAGTGCAGATTAAAATGTCAGAAGGGATGGGATGAAGAACAGAGCAATTTCTCTCCTTTACCATCCCCGGTTTCTTTCTCTTCAAACAGAATGGCTGGGGATGGGGTCGGACATTTGCTCTCTACACTAATGAGGGTTAAAGGTTGTAACCCTCATGACACCATGAGACATTAGACATTGATTGGAAGAAAAATCATCAAATGTCATTGAACAAACCAAACAAATGCACCCAGATTAGCACCCAACATGTCATTAGCAGCATGTTCAGCCATGGTGGCTATCGCTGCGCATGCTAACTACCCAGTTCTTCTATTCATTCCAAAGAAAACTGCTGTTGCTGCTGCCAAAAATGTAAAACGCATCACTTCCTGTCCTCCAGGTTGGACTGGCAATAAAGAGTAGAAAAACAGACATTTATCTACATGACAGTGTCTCAGATTATTACTTTAAAATGACTTCAGATGTCACCAGGTGTCCTGCACAACTGTTACGGACCAAAAGCCGTAGAGGTTCAATCACCCATGGGTCCCTCTGTCAGTCCTCGTGGTAGACTCAATCTCTCTCTGGTGCAGCTTCATCTCCTTCATTGACTCTTCATCTCTCCCATCTCTCTGCCTCCCTGCCCATCTCCTCTTTTCACCTTTTCCTTTTAGCCGATGATGTCGGCTGAGGTGTCACGGCTTATTACACGCCACACCACCAAGCTGCTACAAAACTCTTGATGAGGTGTGACTGAACCAGGAATTGAAGCATAGGAATTGAATTCAATTTAATAAAGAAACAAAAATCAGGCAAAAACAATGTATTTTTGATTGAACATAACTCATAGAAATGAAGCTAAAATTAAAAAATAAATATATAAATAATAATAATAATATAAATAATAAATAACAAACATGCTGAAATAACTTTAGACGTCTTATAACTCTATGTAAGACATATTTTCTTATTTCTTAAGGCCTTACATTTTGATCATTTCAGACTTTTTAAGGACCAGTGGATGGAAACATTTCCCACCTCAAGCGTTTCTCGGTGACTCCAGCCGGGCCAAACCAGCAGATTCCCCATTAGTATTGCGGCTATATTTAAATCTGTTGGCTGGTGGCGCCTAGGAGGCTTACAGGCTTATCATTAAACACAAACGTGCGGTGTTGGGAGGTAAAATAATCACCTGCTATCAACAACTCTTGCATTGTCATTCACCTCTGTGACCTGGCTGGCTCTAACTGGCTGGATGTGTCTTGCTGGATTTAGTGGATGTGCACAGAAATTGTAAATACTTAATGTGCTTGCAAGGCATGTCCCATGTGCTGATGTGTCTTTAGAGGCTGTAGTATTTTCATTAGGTCCTTGTTGAAGTGCCATGTCTTTAAATGCCTGTGATAGTAACCTTTATAGGGCAGCTGATGGCTCTAAGTTACTGCTCCTGCTGACGCTAGTTTTCCCTGCAGCCTGATTTTTGCATTTCACATTACTCTGCAATTCAAATAGCTTGGGGAAGCATTTGGCTACCTAGTAGAAGATTAATGTCAAGTTCCCCCGGTTTCCTGATGAAGTCGTGTCATTTCACGTTAGTTTGTTTGATTTTGTATATTGTTTATTGGACTTGTTTGTTATAAGTGGGCTAAATCCTTTGTTGAGGATGTAACGTTGAGTGTAGCAGGCCTTGATACCTGTATGTTAGCAGTAACATTAGTTACTACCACACACACACACACACACACACAAACACATCTCCCTCTGCCTCCATATATAAAAGCGATCTGAAACAGGAGTCATATGTTCCAGGTAGCGCTTTGGCGGTACGGGTCAGGCTCTGCATGTGCCCCAAGCATCGGAGCATGAACTGTAAAAAGTCTCTCCCCGCGGTGTAGCTGCCGGGACCAGATGGTGCAGCTTGGAGACGGTCTCCAAGGTGACCCCGGTGCTGCCGGGGGGTGCTGACCTGTGTGATTTTACATTCATCACACCGCGGGTCTGCTAACACCAAGGAGCGCACAAACACACACATAACACGTACTGTATCACCTGCACACATGACCATATATAAGCGCAATGACACTTAGATGCAGTAAAGATGTGTACGCACATGCAGTAGATGGGCCAAATGGTGTGTGTCTTTTCGATGCAGCACAAGGGAAGGCGGACTGGATCACTGGCTGATTTATTATACATATGTTAGGCATCACCAATGGCTATATTTAGTAATGGCATCCAAGGTGATTGCATCTGGTCTGGTGAGATGTTTCATTCATCAGCAGCGTCAGGCTACCTACATAACAGACACACACACTCGCTCATTACGCTCTCACACTCGAGGAGAGGGAGACGGGGAGGGTATTGATGAGGTGAGGAGGAATGAAGCGAGTAAAGGAGAAAAAGAAAAAAGCCTGAGAGAGACGGAGCGAAGGGTGAAGAGAAAACGAGAGAAGAAAGAGTTGGTAACTGATGGGAGCTGCAATGGTGTGTGTGTGTCTGATGTATTTTATTTTGATGTGTCTTTTATGGACTTTGCCGATCATTCCCGGGCAAGTTGCTCGGAGATTTATAAGCCTGCAGATTGCATTAAGCGCCACAGTTGATATAACATACTCTGACCAAACTGCGGCTCTGCACTTGCATAAGCGTTCCCATAAAGCAAAGTAATAATATATAGTTGTGGATGTTGCTCCTTCAGCTTCCTGCAAGAGGTTTCGAATTGTTCGAAGAGAACCAGCGTTTATTTGTTGGGAAAGGCAAACGGATACGTGCACGGATACACAAAGACAACGGAGAATTTTTCAGCTTTCATTCCCTCCCCGGGTTGTTATCCATGTGCATCTCTTGTCTGCTTATTAGTGTTTTAATGAGTGGGAGTGGTCGGGCTTCATTGCCTCTAATGTTTTCAGTTGTTTCTTCTCTCTTCCTCTTTTGTTCGTGGCTTTGCAATCAAAACACGTCCGACAGAAATAGCTGCACGTTATTCTAACGTAGGCGGTCCATCGTTCATGAAAAATGAGATCGCAGTCCCCTCGACTCTCCTCCGTCTAAGGGTGACGCACAGCCGCCGGATGCGTTCATTGGTTGCGCCGTTGGTTTGGGACTTCTCAGGCTATTGCACACACACACACACACACACACAGAAACCCCATTGGCAATCCAAACCCAAATTAGCTTGTAAAGCAGGGTGCTTTGGTGGTAATGGATATATCTGCACGGCAGGGGGTGGGAGAGCCGCCAGGGAAACCGTTGTCTCTGCGGTGACATAATGAAGGCCACTCACCGTACGAGAGCTATTCTGCAAAACAGAGAGAGAGGCACAGATAGCTGATAGCAGCAGGAGTGTGCAGAGGGGTTGCCAGCATATCTCAGTAGGCAGAAACCTCATTGTTGTGCTTTATCTAGCCGGCTCTTAAAGCCCCTCTTTCAATAAGGTCTTATCTTTTACATAAGCCTCTGATATATGGATTTCGGCTCTCTCCCTGTTGTGCTTGGTGAGCCTCATCCCCAGCCCCCCTCGGTCATGCAGCCCACCAACCAGCCGGCTAACCAGCTATGAAGGTACAAGACCGACGACGTCCTAGAGAAGCAGTGAACGCAACATCTACCTAGGACCAAGGCCTGTGCGATCTGACCGAACCTCTGAGATTGTGCCAGTCGATCAGATTTCTGCACTTCCTTGTTTCCCTACCGATGTGATTTCCTTCCATGAAACTGATTATCTTTGAAAATCTATTTTTACAAAAAAGAATAGAATCACCATAAAAACTATTTTTCCCAGTGCCCACATGTCTTTTAAATATTGAAAAGATATTTAGATATTTACAACTGCTACAGGTGTTTTCAAGTATCTTTTCAGGCATACCAATTTACCAAGGCATTAGTGAGATTCAAGGAATTGTTGCGACATCACTGAAAATGGTAGCAGAAGCATTCAGGATTCCCCTGTTGCGCTGATGACTGTTAAATTATCTGTTTTTTACAGAATCTCGCTAGCACAAACGGTTTATTTTTGCCAAATTTTGAAACGATGCATGGGGAATCAGGTGATTTTTGATGAAATCTCAACATTTTCATGTTAGATGCGTTTATTTTTCCTGACGCGACCGGAACAGGAAGCATTCAGCGATCTCCAGTTGCTTCAAGTGTGCAGAATTTGTTGCTTTTTAAAGGATCTAGCTATGACATAAGGTACAATTTTGCCGATTTGTAAAAATTGCTCCTGGTAGGTGTTGCCGGTTCTGGTTCTGTAGGATTTTGGTGGAATTTAAACATAAACGGTAGCCAGCCCTCTCACCCACACACACACAAGTTTGACAGTCTGCTTTATAATTGAGTTGTTTCTCTCTCTTCTTACCATGATGCAACCATTTTTGGGGAACATTTGTATTGATCTTTTTAGCTCTTCTAATCCTGTCAGCTGAGCGGCTGCATGTGTTCCTCGTCTCACAGGAGAAGTTGCCGGCTTTCAACATGTTTGATATCTCTCCAGTGATTTATTAAAATAATCTTTTCATCACATTTCCTTTATCTCTTCTTCTGCATCAAAAATGTTGTCAAAAAACATTGTCGGTCCCTACGGCATAAGTGCACATTTCTCTGTTTAGCATTCTTTCTAGAAAACCGTGAGATAAATTTCAAGAAACTATACATGCATATTCCAACTTTTTAGTTGTTACCTATGGGAAATATGTCACTGCACCTTTAAGCTTTCAAAGAAACTAGTAAGCATTCCAGCATGAAATATATTTCCTAACTAAATCCATTTGTTTTAGCCATGAAACTAACTGTGAACATCTGTACGTTAATTCTTATCTTCTCAAATGCTTACAGATATGTTTAAATCTACCGAGTCTGCACCAGACTTGCACCTTTTTTTCTTCAACCTTTAAGTCAAGTAGGAATAATGACGTGGAGCTAATTGTATCAAACAAACATTTGATTGCTTTTTCTGGAAGTTTAAATTTGGGAAAGCAGGAAGCGGGTTTCCTTATATATAACAAATATATAACAGCTAAACCTACACCATTAAAAAACAGAGGATTCTTGAGCTTAGTGGATGAAGATCAAAGTTGCCGGGTCTTAGGTGGAAGTACAGAGAAACACAGCTCCGGTGTGGTTAAAAGTGAATACTAAACGTTCACCTAACTTTACCAAAGTTTCTTGGCAGTTAAAATCGCCATATTGACTCAACATTTTCAGAATAAAAGCCTTGCACAGTATTCATCCGCATAGAACACAGAAGTCGGAGGTTTTCAGCATTGGGATATTTCTTAGAGGAATAAAGGATAGAGGAAGAGGCCAAAAAGAGTCCCAAAGATAGTCTATCTATCTATCTATCTATCTATCTAGCTATCTATCTATCTTTCTTTGTCACCAGTGATGAGGGTGTTATGGCAGAATGTATGGAATGACCAAATTATGAGAATGGCTTTTATTCATCACTCTTTTTATCTCCCTGGTTCAACCACAGTTGAAACCTTTCTTCATCTCTTCTTCAGTGGGGTTTCCATTCCTCTTCCCCTCCTTTTCAGCATTCCCTTAAACACCGCTGACACCTCTAATGAAACCACTGTTGTTATCGAACACGAAAGCAGGTATTGGGGACTGTAATTTCTCACACTAATTAGGGGTTAAAGGTTGAACCCAAGAGGGTAATAAAGTGGACACGGATGGGAGAAAAAATCATTCGCGTGACTTCTGTCCTCCTTTTGCAGTTATTTCCACTACGGTCTTCACTGTGAAATTGTATTTCTGCGGCTCGTTTGTAGCTCTATTTGTGCTGTTTTGTTTTGATGTACCCTTCCGAGTTGCCTCTCCCGAGTGTGCCCGGCATTCACAGCCAGCTATTTCTTCCCTTACACAAAGGTGCGTATTACCTTCCAGTAATAAGCTGGAATTTATTCATCTATGTTTTCAAGAAATACACATTACAAACACCTTACTAACATTACTACATCTGTATCAGCGGGCATTTCTCCCCCCTTCCCCCCGAAAGGATGCGTAAGATTCTAATCTACGTAAAAAATGGTGACGATATTTGCATTGATTGCCCATTGAAGTGGGACTGCAATGGGTAATCAATGAGCTGCATGTAGGAGCATGTAATATTAATTAAGCTACAAGTCTCCGGATGATAGAGCGCTCTCGCCGAGCAGAGGGAATCAGCCGCGGACCGGTTAGCCACACTTTAATTCCCTGCGTCAGCACTCCGCTGCTGCTCAATCTCTGATGAATCAATGTGGGTTGATTGCTCTCTCTGCCTTAAACCACACTCTTTCTCTCGCCGCCTCTCTCTCTCGCTTTTCTCACCCCCTTTTGCGTGCAGACGTCTCACCTTCTCTAAGGTAGAAAGAAAGAGAGAGACAGAATAAAAAAGATTCCCTCAAAGTCTCTTTTGATCTTCGCTCGAACGGATGTGAGACACATGAATGCAGAGTCTTTGGGCTGTTGTGCTCTCTGGAATGGCTGGTTCCTACTGTCAGGCGGCTGGTGTTTTCAACCCCACCACCCCCACCCCACCCCAAAAAAAGTTGTGGCAAATGAGCTGCCGAGTCCAAACCTTTATGTGCAGATCACACAAAGACTCTCAAAACACTCCTTTGTGCTCGAAGACGGCATAAATAATTCACCAAAGCCTTAAAGTTTTGAGGTATCACGAAGCAGTTTAAAAGCTTAAACTGACAGATTCCTCTAAGAAAAAAACATCTCAACTCAAGGCCTCTTCGCTAATGTTTTTCACTGGCTCAACAGGGCCTGGGTAGAGTCTCTCCTGGGGCCTCATTTATAAAGGTTTCTACGCACAAAAAAGTTGCGTTAACTGGGGTGAAATGTGCGTACGCATCTTTCACCGCAAACGTCGGGATTTATAAAGAAATTATCTGCGGTAAAAGGTGCGCACTTCTACGCATCCTTTCACCCATGCGTAGAGCTCACCGCAAGGTTTTTCAGACACGGGAATCAGCGACGCCCGATGGGGAGATCATGAAATAAAGCTCAGTCCTCTTAAAAACATGTTGTTAGAAGTGCTTTCACAGGGTTTGTGGTCTGAATTCACTTTTATCTGTTAAGTCACAACTTAAAACCTATTTTTATACAAAGGCATTCTCTTTACCATGCAATAGCCTCGGAAAGGCTAAATAACAACAACATAACACTACTGGTTCAAAATCAAAGAATACATTTATTAATCAGAGACTCACATAAGAACGAAGCACTGCAGAGGATTTATGAACGATACCGATTCTGTCAAAATCAGCAGGGGGAGAGGCGTACAAACA
>CABFOQ010049236.1:0-23081 GCA_900660455.1 Gephyroberyx darwinii | reverse complement strand
TGTGAGTGTGTCCTTAGCCTACTTAGAAAAAGGCAGATTTTATTGTCATTCTGATGACAATTTATGTGTTTTTGTAGACTCAGACAAGGATACTGGTGAGGAAGGCCCTTCAGCTTCACCTGCACATCAGGGTATGTATGCATTTGCCTTCTTTAAAACTTTATCTGCTTTGACTTGGGATGGGGATGTTTCACTTTTGCTATACTTATATACAGTGGCTTTCAGTCATTCAGGGCAAAGCCCAGTTTTTATCAATACAAGTGTGAAAAAGCTAAATATGACTAATTTGACACAAATAAATTGATACAACTGTTAAAATCCCTGTGTTGCTTCAGGTGTGTCAAGTCAGCCACTCTCACAATGAGAACCATCCAGTAGTGCCATGCAGTGTCACGTGGGGATAGTGATGTGGCAGCCCTTGTTGTCCTTGTTGCCCCACCTGGACCTCATGGTATGCCTTAATATTTCATTTTTCATGTGAAATATATTGTACTTAATTAATATATTGTACTTCATTCAATTATTTAATCTGTATTAATGCCCCAATGAGCACTTCTGTCCCAATAAGTCACATTTGTGACTTACTTGACACTTAATGCAGGATCTGATTCTCATGCTTTTGTCACTTTCAGATATTTCACAGTCAAGAGCAGCAGGTCCCACTCAACCTCATTTAAAGACTTTTCCAAAAACCATCCAAGGTGAGAAGAGGAGGTCGTTCAATCCATTGTGTTGTATTCATGGCTTGAATACTCACCAAGGAAAGATTCAGCCTACTGTTATGCATGCAGACACTTCTCCTTGCCTAATACATCAGAATCTGTTTTCAACTCAGAATCAGGCTTTTCACATTGAAAAAAGAGAAATCTGAGTCTCACATTAATGCAATGTTTGCTTGGAATGAGCACAAGAGGGTAGTGCTTACAGATTCTTCTATATTAGACGTGATTAACAAAGAGTACAGAAAGAAAGTTGAAGAGAATCGCAGTTACATTAAAACAGTTGCAAATGTACTGCTTTTGACAGCAACACAGAATATAGCACAAGAGGTCACCATGAATCTGAAGAATCTGACAACAAAGGGAATTTCTTAGGAATTCTAGAAATGATCGCTAAACACAATCCTATGGTAGCCAAAAAAATGAAGGCACAAGGCTATGCAAAATACACAAGCAATACCATACAGAATGAAATTCTGCAGTGCTTAGCAAGTCTATTTTTAACTTGTTTGCCGTGTCATATTGATCTGCTCTAAAACACCGTAGCAGAGAGGGACTTTGGAAAATACAAATGTTATATCACTGAGAGATAAAAGACAAAAAAATGCAAAAAATGTATATGCTATGCTTCTGTACCAGTGGGTGAAGTAGACGCAATGAATACAACCAAGGGTATTACTTTCTATAAGAGCCCCGAACACACCGCCGCCGCCTCGGGCCGGGGAGAGACTGAAGGTTCAGAGAGTGGCACTGCATGCTGGGAGTTCAGGTTGCTCCAAGGCTCCTGCATACTCTAAAGTTGTTGGGTTTTTTTTTTCCTAGCTTATTTCCCCCCTCATCTCACTCAATCTCACATCTTTGCCCAACGTGACTGTCTCTGCCGAGACGCGCCGCCCCTTTGATAATAAATTATGTGCTCTGAATGAATCCGAGGCACACATCCAGAATTTGATACAGCAGACATCAAAGATAGGGAGGGTGTTTTTTCGCGGAGGGAACTCAGGGGGTGTTAAATGCATGGAAATCCCTGATGCCTCCGTTCCCTTTTTAGAGCCACTTCTAATGCCACTCACATCACCTTTTCTTTCAACCTTTCTAAGAAATGGTTTCTTTTCACCTGAACTCTATTCTGCTTAGATATCCTCTCATATCTTGGCGGTGAAACTCAATATGATGTACAGTTGTGAGAAAATGGTCTTAACCTGCATTCCTGTATAAATGGCTCCCAAAATGTGGTCATAACAATAGGTAAACACAATGTGATTTAACAAATAGCACACAAAATGTTGTCTTTATTGGACATGTTCAAACATTAACAGCTTAGATTGGAAAAAGTATGTGAACCATGAGATTTAGTAACTGGTGGAACCTCCTTTAGAAGCAATAACTTTAACCAAACATTTCCTGTAGTTGCTAACCAGACCTGCTCAATGGTTAGGAGGTATTTTGGACCATTCCTCCTTCCAGAACTGTTTTAGTTGATTGATATTTTTGGTATGTCTTTCATGAACGTCTTGCTTCAGGTCATGCCACAACATTTCAAGAGGGTTAAGGTCAGGACTCTGACATGGCCATTCCAAAATGTGAATTTTCTGCTGTAGATTTGCTTTTGTTTGGGGCCATTGTCATGCTGCATGACCCAAACTCTGTTAACCTTCAGATCGTGGACCATTACCCTGATATTCTCCTGGAGAATTTCCTGATACAGTTTGGAATTCATTGTTCTCTCAATGATTGCAAACTGTCCAGGCCCTGAGGCAGCAACAGGGACACAGATGTTAGAAAGTTCAAGAGATGCCTGCAGATCCTTAGCTGTTACTTTAGGCTTCTTTATCACCTGAAAGAGATCTCTTTTTTTGGAGAGCAGACTCTGTTGGTAACTAAACTTTGTTGGGGTTTTATGACAAGACTCCTCTAACCCACCTGAATGTCATCTCATTAATGAGTACAATTTGTATTATTTGTTAAATATTTATTGTTATGACTTAGATGAAGATCAGACCATTTTTTAGGAGCCATTTATGCAGGAATGCAGGTAATTCAAAAGGGTTCACAAACTTTTTCTCACAACTGTATATCCCTGTGAGTACAACTCAGTTATTATTTATCCTCCTGGCCTTTCCCAGGCCACATTTATACCTTAGTTCCTCTACTGACTGAATTTTACAACTTCACCTTCTCAGAGATGAAAGACTTTCCCATGCCAAACCAAACCCTTACCTACTATGTATCTGCGGCATCCTATCTATCTCCAGCCTAATAGGATTCCTACACGTATCTGTGATGCCTGGCCTATGCTCTGTGACTCATGGTCATACTACTATTACTACTGCTACTACAGCTACTATTAGTATTAGTATTGACACTGACTGGCTGACACAATAAAAGTAATAATAATAATAATAAAAATAACAAATAACAGTCCTACTCACAAACTGCCCCCTCTCACATTTACCACCTAAGCCTCAGCATATATTATACATGGCACTTTTCTTGGGTCGCAACCTACATTCACCTTTGTCGGTACACAGTGTGTTCCCAGCTCACTTTCCTCCCTACCTGGTATCCTGCCGTGATATTTCACACATGTTCTCCATAAATCAGATGGGCTCAGGTTCAAACGCGAAGGCTGGGCCCTGGAGGGTTTAGGGGAAGAAGACTCAGGTAGAAGGAGGGAGGGTACGCTGAGGGAACAGATAATCACTTCCACATGTCAGGCTGGCAGAAGGCTGACCTGTGCAGTGTGCCAGTAAACTGGTCTTTGACGTTTGCTGGGAAAAAGATTACTCACTTTCGGTAAGTTTGAAGGTCACAGCATGGTTTTGTTTTGTTTTGATACATCTCACTTAAAGGAATACAGTTTTTGGGAGATCATAGCCATTAAGTGAGAAGATCATACTGTAGACAGCAAAATGATCTATGTGTCCCTAAACTATGTGTAAACTATGTTGAGTTATAGTAGGCTCCATGCTATCACTATAGCATACACTATGTTGAGTGATAATAGGCTCTATGCTAACACTTCATCATACATTGTCTTGAGTGATAGTAGGCCCAATGCTAACACTGTCACATACACTATGTTGAGTGATAGTAGGCCAACTTCGTAATATCTCCAGGTAGCCTCTCATAACAATATTTAATCTATAATCTAATCGAAGCATTAAAAAAAAAAAAAGAATTCACTAATATTACATCCATCCATCCTCCACTGTTTTCCAGTTTGGTATTTTCCCTCTGGTCACATGTTTGTAACTCCCAGACCTCTGCTAAGATTCCCTAACTGGGCTCCATAAAGTACTCACCTGAGGTCAAACAACCAGACGGCATGGATAAACAGGGAAAGGTTGAGGGGGATCTTTCTATTTCTTTGAAGCTCTTTTCTTCATGCCAGTAATGAAAACCCAACATAATGTCTCCTTTTCATTTGAGCAGATAAAAGGAGAACGGAAATGGACAAAATGAACCAAGCTTTAAGCCTTACAGGATGCTTTAACTACAGCAGTGCCTTTGGGCAGAAAGGGAACCTCTTTGTTTGACCCATCAGTTTGAAAGCACTTGGCTTGAATTCAGTGCTGAAGACAGGGATTATACCAGCTGGGTGGCTTTTTTCATTCTCAATGGTGAACAACCGGAACGAGCTTTCATTAGTATTTGAAAGAGTAGGATTGAGTAATCTCAACAGGAAGTACAAGAAGCTCCCAGTGTTGGTGAGTATTATTAGGGGTGAAATAGAGCAAAAGTCCAAATTAAACCATGGTTTACATTGATCAATATTTCATATCCTACTCCTGTAAATTGATTATTTTTAAAATGGTGAATAGTTTTTTTTTGCACATCTGCACAGCTAGATGGGTTGTTTTTTTTAACATTACATACATGCTGTAACGTCACATATGTTTTCTTCATATTCTCATATTCTTCTTCTTTGTAATGTATTGCATATATCTAGATATTTTTTTATAAACTAAAAAGTGTATACTGCATATATTTCATATTTTTTGGTATATTTTCCTATCATCCATATTTTTTCTTAATTTTCTTTGTGTCATTATGTTTGTTTGTATCTTTCATTCATTTAATTTTCCTTCATTCATGTTGATAGTGTTTTGCTTAAATATGATGCCATTTGCTCTATTCTCTGTTCTTATTTGCGTTCTATTTTTCTTAGCTGTATCCTATTACTATTTGTTGCCGAAATGTAACAGTTTCCCTATAGCGATCATAAAGTTTAATCTTATTTTCAGATGATGAAACCTACATCCGTAATTGTAAATGTGGTAACACTCGAAGTGCATTTGTGAAGTGCATCGTAATCTGATGGGTCAAGCAGAAAGGGAACCTCTTTGTTTGACCCATCAGTTTGAAAGCACTTGGCTTGAATTCAGATAAACAGTAGAAGATCACATTCAATTTAACATCATGTCATTTTATATACATTTCCCCTATGAAGTATTGAACCCACTACACTTTTTGCAGTTTATTATATCGTGCTGTGATTATAATCATTATCATGCACACAATCATGCATATCATGTTCTCAATATGATTATATTGCACTTATGATGCCATATAATGCCCGATGAGCACCACTTCAAGTCAAGTGTTACTGTAAATGTCATAAACTGTTTTTCTAATGGTTAGTATTTCCTACCAACCACAGCTTGTTCATAAGGCCTTACAGCCATCTAGTGTTGAAACATTGGAATTGCCTGCAGTGTGAGCTTAACTGATTACAACACAGAAAACCCATGAGACAAAGTAAACTAAAATGACAACATAAACATATGAAATAGTTCCCATTTCAATGACAGTGTGTGGTTGGACTAAACTCTAGCACTTTAACTTTTGCATTCATATGAAAAAAAAAAACCTGCATTGAAAATACCATTTCCCCCAAGTCTCCAGATGATGGTGCTACCTATTCAGATAAAATAGCACAGCACGGGTCCATTTCTGTTTTCATTTCCCAGATGGTTTTGCAGCAACAGTTTGATTAAATGGAGTGGGTTTGATTAGATGGATCATGTGCAAGCAACTAGAAGAAGAAGAAGACTGTGATATTGAAGGCTGATACTGATATTTTTGTACTGAAGCTGCTGATCACCAATATTCTGTGCCAATATTTAATATCTTTACATTTTCATGCCAAAAGTATTCACTGTTTCCCCCAATTCTATTCTTGGCAGGGTGGAAAAGTCTCTGAAACAGCATTTAGACCATCATGGAACACTAAAACTCTCCACTGACACCCAAATTCTTTTACTTTTTATTTTTATTTTTATTTTTTTTACTTTTTACTGCCTTTAAATGTTACTTATAAAACACACAAATAAATGAAAATATAGGCAAAGACTGACTGGCCGATATCCAATATTTAATAAAAGCCCAATATCGGCTCGACAGATATATTGGTCTAACCCTACTATCAAGTCATGACCATCGTGAATGATGGTTGCCTGCTAGCTAGAAGCAGATAATGATGATTGAATAAATGGATTGCAAAAAGCAAGAGTAGATTGTTTCTCTAGAGAAACACATAATTTTGCTTAAATGATCATGTAGATGTTTCAAATTTGTATTTTGTTTTTGATGTTGCAATGGCCCAACATCCCACGGGGATCTTATTAATTGCACTCAGTTCAACGATCCTGGAAAAACAGGGGCATCTACAATCCCTCTAATAGTTCTAAGATACTTCAAATATATATTTTTTTATGAGTACAATCCAAGTTAATCTCGGTGTAACTCACGCGTATATTTTTTTAATCAAGATTAAAATGTATTTGTCACATAGTTCATTTCTTTGCTGTCAGTATTCTTACCAAGCATAACAAAACGTTGAGGGACCCGAAGCGGAGGAAAACCCCAAATAGCCCAGTACAGGGCCAGGAGGAGTCTTTTTTCCCCCAGATGAAGAGCAGTGGTCCTTCCTGGGTTTTCTCACCGTGGCTCTCCAACTCTGCTCTTCACCAGCTGCCAAGATCACTCAAGAGATGCAGAGCAACCACAGTGCGGAGGAGTGTGTGTGTGTGTGTGTGTGTGTGTGTGTGTGTGTGTGTGTGTGTGTGTGTGTGTGTGTGTGCGTGTGTGTGTCAGTCACTGAATTCTGGAAGTGGTTGGAGCACATTTGCTTGGACAGTCCATCAGTAATCCCACACCAGAGGATTACTGAGGAAACTGTGAGGTGTGGCATCAGGAGGGAAAGTAACGCCTCAGGAGACAATGGTTGCTTTGAACAAATCCTTAATGTGGCACATTAAAATAAGATACAACAGCCTGGGAGCTTTGTTACATGTCTCTGTCTATAACATTTGATTTAAGTATGACCAAGGGTGTAAATAACAAATTTTCAAACAAATTTACTCTCATTAGTGTCAATGAGTAGATTTTTTGTGTACTTGTAATTTTACTTTCACATGTGTATGGTTTGACTTAACTATGATCTTGTGCTACATTTTAAATCACACCCGTTACATAGTACACATTTTGTGGCATCTCCATAAGCATTGCATTAGAAACTGCTGTATTTCGCAAATCACATCTGTATCAAACATGCTAAATCATTGGTGTGTTTGCCTGGTTGTTGTCTAGCTAGTTCGCCTAGCTAGGTAGTTTTCTAGCTAGTTAGATAGCTAGTAGCAAAAGAAATGTCAATATAGTAACAATATTGCATTATGGGGATGGGCTGTATTAGTGGGATATTGGTAGTCTTGCTCCACTATCCTGGAGTTTTTAAAGTCTTCACTATTTTAAAAGGGAGGGGAGACAGTGAGCGCAATAACAAAAGGTTTAGTATTTCCACAATGGTATAATTTGTCATATTTGAATTTTACCCTGATTAATTGTTTGCTGTTAAATATGAATGGGAACTGATGGAGTTGTCTTCAGGGGATTGGCCATGTCAGCTCCAGAGGCATTGTTGGATTGTAAAAGTTGGACCGCAGCGCAGTTCTCTGTTTAAATTGAGACTGTGCACATCTCCCACTCGAGATTAGAGACAGACTGTGCTGTTCCCACACATTATCACTCATGGCAAGGATGCATGATCATATTTCATTTTGCACGTTAATTCCCCCATTGTAGAGAATAAACAGTCGGGTTGCAGCTGACTGGGACTCATGCCGTGTGTTTGCTAGTCACTATAAACTACAACCCACTCCCAGACTGATTCAAGTGGACGTGAGAAACAGCTGAAGAGAATCTTAAACATCTATCTCAGATCTAAAATATTGCACATTCTATGACTGCGAGAGGCATAATACTAATAACTAGTTATCTACCAGAGGTTGCTGGACAACCTTTTAATCTCAGGGGACAAGTACAGTGTGTACTTATAATTCATTCTAGGTATATGTTAGGATTATGAGTGCATTCATAATTTATTGAGTGCTCTTATAATACTCTATCCTCTAGATTAGTCACAGAAAGTGTATATTTTGGCGAAAATGAATCATGCAGCAGAACAGCACTTTTTAGAAAAAAACTTTAGTTGTGGTGTTATCATTTGTTTTCCTCGAGGATGCAAGGGTCCATAAGGGGTTAAAATGGCTCAGTCTGGGGCCTTTTGGAGCAACTGCACTCGTGACTGAAATCAAAACAGTCCGGAATCAGGGCCTGTCAGGCCTCTGATGTACGACTTGTAATGGGATGTTTCCAAACCCCTCTGTCCATATGGCTGCCGACACGTTCAGCAACACCCACCGCCTACAGAGAGTGGGACTCTCACTGCTCCACATCTGGTAGACAGACTCACACACACATTGGTATTACTATACTAGTAAGGACCTTCATTGACTACTTTACTATAATTTTAATTTAATTTGCTCTAACCCTAAACTAACCTTAATCTTAATCCTGACCCTAGTTGTATACTGACCCTGAATGTGTGCATGCACCGTTGATTGGATGCATGCAAGGATATTTTGCAAGCATGAGTGTATTTAGCAAAAACTGATTTATGGTCCAACTAAATAGCAGAAATCACATCAATCGCATCATAAAACAATCTACTTTTTTATTCTCACAAACAGAAAGTCTGTGGTAAATCACACCAAAATGCTGACATGAGGAGAACAATTGTGTTTCCAGTTGCAAGACATTTCACATAGAACCCAACTGGATCAGAGTGGGCTGAGTTGGAGGAACTGGGCCCTATCATGACCGGAAGTCACCCTGAAAAAGAGGCGAAAGCCCCAGTCATGACACCTACAGCTCTCTCTGCCCTTGCAGTGTGGGATAAATCAACGCCGACACACCTGACTGTCCATGACCACATCTTCTCAGCTTAATGGACCCTCACAGTGTGGGATGGGCCCCCAGGATCCCACCACTCTAGCCGTTTGCCAGAGACCCTGTCAGGGGTGTGGCAAGTAAACCAACAAGGAGGTATATCAAATGGCCTTCACATTGACTGGTTGAGATTGCTGTTAGAGCAATAGCAGAGCAATAATACAATGATGCAATCAAGAGCAGTCTAGATACTTATGATTGATTGCATCATCACTCCACTTTTCTGACAGTTGCCTCAATTTACTTTATTTACTATTTTTCAGGCAAAGCATTGTCAGTGGATGCATTGGGAAAGTGTAGAGAAGACAAAACCTGGCTCATTATAGGTGCAACCTATGATGTACTCACGTCGATCCAAAATCTCAGGTATATCTCTTACATACCATGAGGGTTCAAAACAAGTCTTTCCCAAGGGTGACACACATGGTGACAGATCCAGGTGGTAAGGTGTCTGGCAACAGCAATTGAGAGGAAGCAGTTGGAAATTAAGCTGTTAGGAAAGAAGATAATAGAATTAGTTTTTGTTCAGGAAGGAGAGAGGTTAAGTTGTGAGGCATTTGTGGGAAGACATATCTTAGGACAGCAGAGGCCAGGCAGAGATTGCAAAATGGCTGTAGATCTGGCATCCACAACCCCACCCCCCTAAATATCTGTACCCAACTGGGGCTAACCCCAACATCACCAGTCTGTCCCTTACCCTAAAGAGGGTTCTGCTCTTGCACACTTGACCCTGCAACCTGTAAGATCTAGAGTAGGTGGGCTAGTGAATGGTGCTGCAAGATGGGCCAGTATTTATGGTAGCCTAGCCTGATATCCTCTATGGTGAGCATCGGTAGGGTAGGACATCACTCTTTAGGTATGGACTGTACTTCTGTAAATGTTCTCCCTGGAGTGTAGCACAAGGGATTGTCACATCATATCATGAGTATTGTTAAATACTGAACCCTGAGTTGTGGCAAAGTTCCTGCATCTTGAGACAAGGCTGACCTGAGTCCCCTGTGGCTCAGCCACTCTGTGGATCCTCCCTGGGCTCCGCTCAAGGATAGGGAAATACTTTTCTGTAAAAACCTGACATTATTTTTCCTGGAGAGGAAACACCACGGCCATTAATTGCAGTCCAATGTTTTTAGAGCCGTAATTAAATGGTGATGATATATTACCTTCAGAGCCATGCACAGGGTTATAAAAAAAAAACAGAAACACTATATTCTGAATGAAACATGAGGCCAAGATTTCCACATCCATATCCCCATTTATTAATTAAATTATATGTGAGTTTATTGTCTGAACTGAAATGGAAATGTGTGATAAAAAAAAAAAACTACCCTGGCTACCCTCTCTATAGTGTTTCACTTGTCAAATACACAAGTGGTTCTCAAGCTGGGGTCCAGGGACACCCATGGGTCCTTGAGAAGATTCAAGGGATCCTTGAGGGGGTTTCAGGGGTCCTTAAAAAGGTTCTAAGGGTCCTTGAGATGGTTCCAGGGGTCCACAGTAAAATGAGAAATAGTTTAATTTCACTATAATTGAATTCATTTAAATTACCCCAATTAGAGGAATATATAACAATCATAGCTTTCACTCTCACCACTATTATCTCCCATGTACAGATTGGACAGTTCAGTACTAAATCAACAACTGAAATCCTCCCAATATGGGGGCCTCTGGGAGACATTCTTACCAAATGGGGGTCCAATGTGTAATGAGGGTCTATTTGGGGGTCTGTGACATGAAAACATTTGAGACATCCTGCAGTACAGTGTCTGCATTAGAGGCAGGTGGGTTTTTATTGGCTGGCCTCATCAGTGGTGATGGTGGTGGTGGTGACCTCACTGGTGGGATCCAGCCAGACGCCATCGGGCTTGCTGGGTAATTACTACGGGACATGCTCAGCCTTCAAAATGTCCGACACCGGGCCAGGTGTTACATCATTACAGACCAATCACAACACACACACATCAATATACAGGCCTTACACACTTGCATAGCTTCCATATCGAGAAAAAAGTCATGCATACAAGCATAATTCATGCATGCATGTCCATAGGCATTCGTGTTCTGCCACTCAGTCAACGCAACACTAGATGTCTGTCACACCGTTTTAGCCCCAGACGCACAGCTTTACTGGAGCAAACCCATGCTTTACCAGTGCACCTTTGAAGGCAGCCATATATATGTCACATAGAGCAGCCGTATATATCACAAGCATGGCATTAATTCACCACCATACATGGTTTTACTTTTCACTCATTTTTTGTTTTATTTCCTGAAAAACGAACGCAATTAAATTCCGTTTGTCCAAGTCTGGATCTCATCTGGCGCAAGATCAAAACGCCCACCCCCTTCCAAAAAAAAAGCCATGGGCATTCACATTGGGATCTGGATGTTATATTGTTAATGCTCTATTCCAACCTTGGGAACAGGCTTTCATATGTATAGCCCGTTCCTATTAGATGAAAATCTTTCGAAGAACCTCCTCTATTTGGCTGTGCCTTCCCACGCCTTTCAATGAGACCAAAATGAAATGCATTGACCCAATGTTTTTCACCCACAGGCCCACATAGAGGGCTTTCAGGTGATGTAACGCACCCTTTGGCGGCCATATTGGAGGTCCTCAGCTCTCGGGAACAATAAATGCACAGCTGACTGTGGCTGTCTCAAAAGAATTGAAAAGGCATGGCATGGTTACTTTCTGTGTAGTTTTTGACTGGGAACTGATCATTTCACCACTGCAAATCCTCTATTTATATACCTTAGCATTTGGATGTGTTACTCATTGATCTATAAGTGAGCGATCTGAAATCATCCACATTAAATAAAATACTTTTTTGTTGCCAGGTTTCATGGCAACTACAGATTCGTCTCCAATCGTGAACCACTGGTTTGATACGATTGTGTGTCATAGAAACTCTGACGGGACGCTTCTCTCTAGCGGATTACCACCTGAGCCGGCAGATGTGCTGTAATACAATAAAAGATGGCCCTCGGATGCACGTGTGAATTCCATCGTCCCTTTCTCGTTAGTGGCAGACACTTGTAATTGATTCCAGATGCCTGATGGCAGTGGAGGAAGCAGAAGAATCTGCCTTCTTGAGATCCACAGCTCGCCGTTGCCACCGTGGCTCCAGAATAGCACCTTTATGGTCAATTGGGCCCTTTCATCTGGACACTCAACACATGGTCATCAACATGCTTGTGCATATAGTACATATAGTTTATATGCATATATATTCTGATTGATAAGTATATCCCCATGCAGAAAACGTAGGGTTCTTCAAGGGGCTTTTGGTCAGGGCAGTACTTCTATATAGCACCATGACTCAAAGAACCCTTTGATTTGTTAGTGTAATTGACTTTTTGAGGATTTTACTTTACTTTGCTACATGTTAAAGCTGCATTATTAGTATAGGAAGTGACAAATTATAGGCACTAAACGCCCACAGCTCCGAACCAGCAGTGAGCAACCTAGCGCCTCGGCTATCGCCACAGAAGGCCAAGGGTAGTAAAGTCTTACAAACAAACAGTTACCTCTCACTGCCACTTGGGGCTGCCAATGAGTAAATTACATAAAGTTACATAGTGCAGCTTTAAATCACATCACATACAAATTTTGCTGGCTCTCCATAAGCATTGCATTTGAAACAGACCAGTCATAAATTGAATCTGCATCACGCCTGGTTGAAACTAATTGTAACAGTTGTTTTTCAAATGAGCTATGTGTTACTTTTACTTCAGTAGATCATTGCAGCAGTAATTTTATTTTTACTTTAAGTAACAGTACTTTTTGGAACTCTTTCTACCCCTGCCTCTTCTTCTAGCCGCCTAGACCACAGTGCAAAGCAGCGTCCATGATGTAATGTAAACGCAACATGGATTACTTAACACATGATCTACATTTCATAGATTCTGCATTCTTGGGCAATATATAAGCCAACATCCTAGACCACCAAAAAGAAATGAACCCATAAAACAGGCATGTGGGTCCTCAGAGTCCCATGAGTGATGGGTCCTGTAGATATTTTGGAACGGAAATAACCAAATTCACCTCCAAGATATTTTCATCTTCTCCAGAGACTACCATGGCAAAGGAAACTAGTTTCATTTAGGGAAAGTCAACAGGTATTCAAGCTGCATACATCTACATCAGATATTAGTCAAACCATGTAAGCCTTAAGTAAAGATGCTGAACGGCCGATCAATCAAAACTTATATTTTCCATGAAATAACGGATTTGAAGGCACTGTTTTAGTAACAATGACATCTGCAATAAAAATTGGTATTCCAAATCTGAGAGGATCCAGTATCATCGTTATCTAGGGCCACTGACGTTATATATTTCTGTGTGACATAATTACATGACCACTCTGCTCTTCTACATTCTCACTGTAATCTAACTCCTTTCTTTTCCATGAAGTTATGCCAAATCCAATCATATCAGAATGAAGTCATGGATTTCAGTGTTAGTGGAGGATGAGGAGGAGGAGGATGCATAGTAGTTTTAATCATAACATTACATTCAGGACGGCTTTGCTTCTGAACAGACAGGAAAGCATAAATTCTAACCAATAAACCTTCCCGACTATTGCAGTTATGATTAATATTATGAAAAGTATCCTGCGTGATTAAGCCTAGGCGGTAAATCCTATCCAGCTCCCATCGCCAAGTAACAAACTGCAAAAACAGACACAGACACCCACTTAAAGCGCAGAGTTTACCCAAGCTTCTCTGTGCAACAATAAAAGCCTTATTGTTTTCATGTTACCAGAGACACCGGTTTCACCATAGCCCAGTGGCCATTAAGACTCCCACCAGAACCACTCAGGAGGATCACCGTTTCCCCCATCCAAAATTCTCCATTCCATCCAGCCATACAGGAAATGTCTATTGGATCTACAACTCTAGCTGTGGGGTTTATAAGTGGATTTGTTAAAGGGTATTTAGGGTCCGGGGTAGATGAGAGCTATTGGATTCCACCATACCGCTCAATTCCTAGTGTACTTCCTGTGATGCCACATCAGCCTTAAGGGTTTGACCGATATATTGGGCCGATATTGGCCCCTTCATTAAAAATCTATCAGATATCAGCCATTCAGTGTTGTCGACCTCCGATATGATGGATACGATGCACTTTGATTACATATTTATCATATTTGTAGATCAATAATCATTTTATTAGAATAATTTTCTTGGGTTTACATAGAGTTTTAGTGTCCCATGATGGTCTGAATGCTGTTTCAGAGGCTTTTCCACCCCCAGAATATGGTAAAATGAACATGATCAATCTTCAAGTCACTGAAAAACAAAAACAAAATATTGCAGTATAAAAATGTTGTTTCAAAAACCTATCATACCAATACACATATATTTTGACTGAACCTGAACATTCAATATCTTTAAATTTGACCATTTTCATGTCATAGAAATTCCCCCCAAATTACAAGGATTGGAATGTTTGCCCCAGAATTGTATTCTTTTCAGGGTGGAAAAGCCTGTGAAGCAGCATTTAGACCATCATAAGACACTCAAACTCTCCATTGAAAGCCATACTAATATAATTCTTTTATTGGGTTTCCGAAGCGGATATAAAGTGAGGAACATCCATCATATCGGAGGTGGACAATGCCAATATCGTCCTGAAACCCCAAAATTGGTCTAACCCCAGTGACCTATGACAAGTGAGGGGATTCAAACCACTAGAGTTATAGACTATAGAGTTTACCATCTTTTCTTAAGATGACATAACTAAATTTTCGTTCATATTAGTGATGGATCGCTGTTATTTTGCCACGAAGGGTTCCTTGTGAAGACACCAGGCAGTGGTAACCCAGTTAATACCCAGGCCTACACGTATAGCCGTCCTCCATATTGTGACAATGCCTGCATCACCTAGGTATGGCCTGGTGTTTTTTTGGCCCCTGTAAGGCGGCTGTTGAGTTTCAGATGGCTGCAGAGCGCCCATCCATCTTTCTGTTGTCATGGGAAAACCTCCACGCTCCTCTATGGGTTATGGGTTAAAAAACCCTTTCTTAACCACCAACACCGAGGAGATTATCTCTTCCCCGAGACCACACAAGGTGTTCAAACAGGCCGTTTAAAGTCCGTAATGCCAGCTTACGCTATTATCAAAATGAAAGTCAAATCGTCTGCTGAGTTTCTGTCATTGTTGTAATTATTTCCCTCTTTCTGAAGGGTATTTCAGCCGGAGAAGTAAAGGAAGCTGTGCGCCAAGTGAAATACACAGACAGGCCCCTGCCAACCAAATAGAGCAGCAGTATGTGAAAGTCGATTTGAAATGTGTTTACTGAGGAACGTAGACGCTGGCTGCCAGAAAAATCTTTAACATATTTATGGCGGAGGAAAATCTGACAAACCATCTTCAGCGGTTTTATAATTGTTGACCTGCTATTGTTCTTTTTGTTCAGTAGTTTGTGCTACCTAAGAGTCGGCCCCGAGGGATACGCCAAGCTGTGCCTGTCTTCAGATGCTGTTTTTGTTTCGTAACCATCCCTCCGCTCGGGCCATTTGTTTTCAGTGCGTAACCACAACCACCGCCTGGCTTTTTGAAACATCAATGGCAGAAAGTCTGAGCCATCGTTGATTTGTCTGTTTTTCCCTCTCCGGAACAGATGATTGATGTGGAGTGTCATTGGAAGGCAGTTAGAGCTAGGCTAGGCTTCGGCTCTGCGTGTCATTATTCTGGTGCACAGTGGGACACTGCAGAGTCTGGCGGCAGATCGTGTGGAGGGGCGAGCTTGGAGGAATTACACCGAATGCCACAGGAAGAAATGATGAAATCTGCTAAATCATTTGCCAACAGCCTGTTGGCTCTCTGTGGGAGCAAGCACATACACACACAAGTACAGTCGGTCATGCAGTTTTGCACACACACGAGTGTCGGTATTATCTAAAGTGCATGGCTGGAAACGGCGGCAATCAAACCTTCTCGCTAATCATGTTAAGATGTGGCCTTCTTGTAGTCACCAGTGGCCTCAAATGAGGCATTGATTTGCAGTCTACTTCGTAACTGGATGCCCTGTCAGTCACGTTATCAATGGGGTGTGAGAGCTTTTGGTATTTGGCACATGAAATCCTCACACCGGGCGCCAACTCAAACAGCAGCTTAAGCCCCAGGACACTGGACAAACCGTTCTCTGTCATCGCAATACTTCACGCCGCCGTCTCCACCACTCTCGGGCCAAAAATACATGGTGCATATTCTGTGGAAGTCAGAGGCTCTCACCGCTGAAAGCCGGCAAACTCCTCTTTAAAAAACGAGTTGGAGCTCAGCCAGCAGGGCAGCAGGCGGGGATTTGCTTTATTAATCTCATGTCATATCATACGCCACTGTAAACTCTCATAATGGGACGTAAAAAACATATATGTACAGTTTGGAGGAAGGGAAAAATAGTCATGCAAGCTCATTTTCTTCTGACGCTCTTGATGAAGCAATTTAAAATATATATACTAGAGACATTTTTCATCATTTGAGCAGTGGCAGACTGGTAGGAAAGCACATGAGGACAGTCTAACTAATGAGAGCAAATACAGTAAGTGAATGCATCATGCCCATTCAGGAAGTGTGCGTGCGCTAGTGTTACTTAGCCAGAAAAAGTGTTCTTTGGCTCCGCCCACTGATGTTTAACTAAACTAATGAGATTGTTTCTGCCTCCAGAGTAGCTGAGAAATGTTTGTAGAACTAAAACTCCAATCTGCTCCCTGTTGAGATAACAATTAGTACAGCTATCAGCAGCACATCTCAGTATGATCACACACAAACACTGCACATTTCACTTTTCACACTGTCCCATCCACGTCGTCCACACATGTCACCCAACCCCTCATGACCCCGCCAGCACCCGTGGCCAGGGCCAATGTTGATGTTATTTCATGTCCCCTCGGGTGCAGCTGCAGTGCAGTTTCCTGAGCGCTTTTGGTGCTTTTGTCCGCCCTCCAACCTGCGCAGCCAGGAACTTCCAGTCACAGTGAAGATTTATGAAGCCCTCACTGTCGGGGGCGAACCCCCTTCTGCATCAGGCAAGGGGTTTGTTCTTTAAACAATAACATCCAGCCAGTGAGACAGACTGCTGTCTCCCATAGAGTTAGATAGAGAGCAGAGTGGAGAGCTTACAACTGGACTGGTCTAGATGCAGACTAGTATTTCTGGATTGAAACTGCTGATACCCAACATTTTGTGCTGATATTCAATCTTTAATTCTGATCATGCCAAAAAAATACTTAGTATTCAGTTTCCCCAGAGTTTTATTCTTATCAGGGTGGAAAGGCCTCGGAAACAGCATTTAGACCATCGTGGGACACTAAAACTCTTCATTGAAAACCAGAATACCTAATATCAGAAGAGGTAATATGTAATTTTTAATGAAGGCCAATATCGGCCTTATATACTCCCAAATTCAATAAGTCAGTTTTATTTGTATAGCACCTTTCTAGACTCATGATCACAAAGTAAGTCACATTTTACACAAACAGAAAAATACAAAATCCACTCATTACATAAAACCTATTACATAAAACAGTACAACACACATCAGATTAAGAGAATGCCTGACAGAAAACATGCATCTTGACTCATTTCTCGGGGCAGATTTAATAGCCATAGAATGGAGGTAATCTGTGATGTGTTTTGTCCTCAAAGCCATACTGTGGATCACAGCATCCTAACCAGCAGCAAGCACAGAGGGACCACCGCACTGCAGCCACACCACCAGCCTCGGTCATGCAGTCACTCTTTGTACTTTATTATCCACTGTTGACCATGGCTTTAAAATAGAAGGTTCAAGCCGTGCGCAGTCAAACTAACATGATCACAGAGTTACGATTTTATTAATTTTACTTTAATCTGTATGTGCTTTCTCTACCTCCCATTTCTCTTTTACTCTATTTCTTCCAGCTTCCCACCCACCTTGGCCCACGTTCGCTCTCTCTTTCATCATTTTTTTTCTCCCTCTCCTTCTTGTATTCTGGACAGTTTAACACATGCCAGACCTCTTCTGAAATGTGTGCGGGGGGAGAAAGAGAGAAAGTGATGAAAGACGAGTCAAAACATGTGCAAGAGACGGTCGCTTCTTGTACTTAAGGCATATATATATTTATATATTTCATGTTTGGGTTTTCATTATTAAAGTTTGAAGGAGTAGCCTTAGCTCATTTAATAGTCGACTGTGTCTATTGATAGAGGAGGACCATTGCTGGAAAATGGTTGACATTTATTCTGCCCTGATTTGTTTTGGAAAAGTTTGCTGTTAACGGCATTCGGAAGTGATTGTGATTCGTTTGGATGAATTCAGGGTCAGAGATTGAAAGGTTGCTGTTTCAGAGAAAAATGGAGACTTGTAGACTAGATTAGTCATTGAAAAAAAAATGTACTGCACATGTACTGTTGTGATTTACAGCGATTGACTGCTTCCTGAGAAAGGTCAAGGGAGAAACGCAAATTGCATCCATTTCTCTACGGAGTCATGAGATCACATCATTGCATCATCAGTTTAAAACAAGTTACATGATGTCCCCTTATAGACAATGATATAGTGGTGAATAAATAGGAAGCTAAATTGATTTTCATGGACAGGATATCAACCTGCAGCCACAGTCTGGTGTCCGGTGGTTCAGCGACATTAGGGCGGCATGTCTGCTGTTTTGCAGATGATGTTGTCCTTCTGGCTTCTGACTGCGTTCCTCGATGTGCACTGGAGAGGTTTGCAGCTCAGTGTGATGTGGTCAGGATGAGGGTTAATAATGTTCAAGAATGTGTTTTTGTAAATTCTTCATTTAAAGGCGGTATTACCTTATTGCTCAATTGTTTTCTCTGACTGTTCACATTAATTTTTGAAAGTTTCGCATATCTGGACCGCCATCCTCAAATGGCCTGATTGCACAACTGAACAACTACAAAAAACGTCACATCTGGACAGGCAAACCCACCAAATTTTATACGGGGCATATAATCCTATCTGCCTCACTTTTTCACTGAATTAGCATAGGATCAGATATAAAATGTGGTCCATAACCAAAAGATTCCATGTGTTTTTTCTGTTCACATTGCTTTAAAAACATAGGAGGTGTCACATAGGAGGGGGAAAAAACAGAATCGGGACACTTTCATCTGCAGTGAGAACGTAGCCTAAGAGTTTACCCTAGAGTCGAATAGGTGGGATGGGTCACAAGCTGCTAACCCTAAAAGAATTTCATTAGTCTGGGTTTCATTGGCGAGTGTCCCATGATGGTCTAAATGCTGTTTCAGAGGCTTTTCCAACCAGACAAGAATACAATTCTGGGGAAAGCCCTGTAATTTTGCGAACATAAAAATGGTCATATTTAAAGATATTGAATATCGGCACAAAATATTGGCAGCTCAGTAAAAAAAATATCTTTATTGGTATTAGCCTTGAAAAACACATCGATAGAACCCTACTTACTACTCTGAATTTATCTCATAGTAAATTTTACAGGAACTCAAACAAGACAAAAAGATTTTTCAAATGGAGTCCATGTGACTGATGCCTCTAAGACTGCCTCACCTGTTTTGCCTCCTGGCAGGCTGTAAAGTGCTTTAACACTCTGAACTCCACTCACCCGCAGGCGTTTTTTTTTACATGCATAAAAAAATCTTCAAAATTAAACCATTTGTCATATAGGTCCTGTAAAAAGCAAAACCATTCTGTGCATTTTCGTTCAACCGGAGATGGTTGAATGTTTCATGTTCTGGTATCGGTTGCGTCAGAAAAAATAAATTCATCTAAGATGAAAATGTTGAGATTTCATGAAAAACCACCTGATTCCCCATGCATCATTTCAAAATTTCAAAGTTTGTGTCAGTGAGATTCTGTAAAAAAAAAAATTTAAAAAAAAAACAGGAAATTTCACATTATTTACCACAACAACAACAGGGAAAAACTGAATACTTCCACTGCCATTTTCAGTGACATCACAACAATTCCTTGAATCTCGACAAGAGCGAAATGCCTTGGTAACTTGGTACAAAGATACTTTAAAACACATGTAGCAGTTGTAAATATGTAAATATGTTAGTATAGAAAGAATGTGGAGGCCCAAATGTTTTTTCCAATTTATAAAACATGGCCACTAGGAAAAAGATTTTTTATGGAGATTCTGTATTTCTTTTTTGTAAAATAGATTTTCAAAGAAATTCAGTTTCAGTTTTTTCTTTTTTTTATGATTTATGGCATTATAGCTGTTTTATACTGCGCAAAAGACATGTATCATGTAGCCATGCTTGTGCTGATTCCGTAGGTATGTGGGACTTATATACTGCATTGTAAAAAGAGCCCACAGTGAATAAAAAGGTGAAAGGAGGAAAAAAATCACCCAGAAAGTTTGTGGTCTTCAGAGGGTTAAGCTCTGTGGCCATGAAGAAAATCCTGGTCGCTCATGTTATATTTGTTTTTAGTAGTCCCCCCACCACCCTATACTTCCCACCACAGCTTTACGGCTCTCTACTTTACTACCAAACACCCTCCTTTTCAAAAACCAGGAGACTCCACCTGTCCAAGCCTGAGAATGTTTCCCCTCTCTATTCCTTGTCCTTCTTATGTTTGTTAATGGTTCATCCTCAAACCTTGAAATGCTGTGAAGTCCTTAGCAGAAGATGGGCTAGATCTGGTCTAGTCCCTGTGGTCACATTTATCGGTATCAATCTTCAAAAACTCATATCAGTCGAATCCTAGTTGTTACCTGGTGATCCAGAGTTTTATCAATGAGGGAATGCAATCAGGATGTTTTTTTTCTTTAATGTTTTGAGAATTTCGCCTGAACTTTGATGACCAATCATATTGCCTCACCTACTGAGTGTGCCGTTTTGTATTTTACAGCACAATTTTGGTCTTTTCCTTCAAGATTGGTAAAATAGATATCAGTATTTTTAATCAAAACATCCCATACTGCAGAGAGACAATTGGAGATTTGGATCTTCGACAGGATTCTGGTTGGGTAGACTCCCTGGGACGGCGATAGCCAGAGCAGTGGGTTTATCTGTCAGCAACCTGCTCTCTCTCACTTCCCTCCTTTCCTTCTCCTGCTTTATTTAGTCCCCGAGGACCAGCCGTCGCCTCACCGCAAGACTCCACTTCACCAAAACCTGTTTATTTAGGTTTTCTGCCTTTCCCTTCTGTCAGTGCCTGATCTTTGCTGGGATAGAAGTTGCCTCTTCTATCACAGTGCATTTCATGAAACGTAGGCCACATGAAAAATATTTCTGAGATCAAATAAATTATATCAGCTGCTACGCACCTTTAACCATTGGAAGAAAAAGGGGGGAAAAAGAGGAAATGGCCTCTTCCATGCAGTCTGGTTATTTGTGGTTGTGTGGAACGTCTACTGGAGTTCCAGAGCAGGCGGTTTAATGGAGGACTGGTGCAGTGTCAGGAGCCAGCGGTCGGAAAAAGCCAGCAGGGCAATGACAGCATGTGGCACTTTGGCAGTGGAGGAGACTGGATCAGTAGTGGTAAAATGTCCTGATGACTGGAAAACAAAACCTTGGAAAATTGCACAGCGACTGGGAAGAGCACACTGAGCTGAATGAAGTATGGTGGAGAAATTATAACTCTGGAAGAGGGAAGACCCTGGAAATCCCCAGGAAAAAAACCCCCAGTGGAGACAGATCTAAAGGAAAATGTGGGTGACATAGTTGTCTATGACTATGTCACAGTTCATTGAAATGACACTCATTTTTTCTTGCTTGGCTGGGCCAGCTTCCTTTTTTAAATGCAATAAAACTGCATTCTTTTAATTTGAACAAATACGTGTCTGGCTTTGAAAGACATAATTAATATCTTCTGAACATTTGAAGAAAACTCTGCGCCTAATCATCCGTCACAACAGGAATAAGACTAAATGTTTTTGTCTTATCCTTTGATTGCCCAGAAAATTGTGTCTTTGCTCCAACATAAATTTCCAATCTCTTTCTGCTTGTTTTTTTGTTTTTATCACAATCTGGTTCTCATGCCTGCAGGTCCAGCTCAGTTACCAAGCCTGAGTGTGCATAATTTACACAATCACCCCCTACCATGATTCTGTTAACATCTCAATTCTTTATGTATTCTTCGTACCGAGGTGCAGGTATGGCAACATAGCCAGCGAAAAAATGCTTACCACAGAACATCTGGAGCGTCTAAACCGTCTGGTAAAGGGGCTATAAATCAGTTTCCTTTTGTAAATCTACTAAAACGTTTGTATGCATTTTCATCTTGAGATGGTCCTGCCTATAGACTTAGGTTCACTGCCAAAGTGGAGCTATGTGCATTCATTTGCCATCAATCTCAAGATCACAAAACATAGTCTTAAGAGTGCAAACTCAAAGAAAATCTGTTCTGTAGTGCAGTAGTAAAGCATAGGATACTGCAAGTCCATTTCATATACTTGATATGCCTCACCAGACCACACAAGCTGCACAATTCACCATCCAAGCAGTTACCATTAGTTTTATTGTGAGCAAATAATAAAAATGTATTTTGAATTTTTCTTCGACACCACTACCATATTGATGATAGTGCTAAAAGCCTCTTGCTTTTCTTTCCTTAGCAAATGCTGTGCAAGAATGTTTTTTTCCCCAAATGGCACATCTGCAAAGTGAAGAACTAGAGCCCCAAGACAAACAACCATCATCTCTTGTGTTTCTGTTGGCAAATGAACCTCAAGATGTATGGATGGGAGCAAAGGTAAGCCTGATAGCACGCTGTTCATTTACTCTATCTAGTCTAGCCTAGCATGTTTTACAGCAACCAACACAACCTGCTTTGCCAATTAAATTTGCAAATCATGAGTCCACACTTACATGGGCATTAAATGTCAATTGGTATAAATGCTGTACATGCTGCTTGAGGTGAGTGATTAAAAAAATAAATAAAAGGGGAAAGAAAAAAAACGAGTAAAAAGAAAGAAAAATGCTATGTATTGTGGCAACTTGCCACAACACCGGGGTCCGTGACAGACAGGGACAACACAAGAGGAGAGTCAAGTGGCCAGCGGGGCCTTTTATTTGCACCACCATACAGTCAGCAACATAACAACGGCCCGGGTCTCGACGGCGGCTGGTTG
>CABFOQ010049234.1:0-10757 GCA_900660455.1 Gephyroberyx darwinii | reverse complement strand
CCTCGTCATTGGGGGAGGCCTTGGCACTGGAGGCCTTGTAACTGAGGCAGCCTTCTGGACTGGGCTTGGCTTCTGAGCTTGGCCTGGACTAGCTTTTTGGGCCTGGCTGGGCTTTGGTACTGGTTCAGCTGCTCTCTTAGCCGGCTCTGATGATGGATCCAGACTCTTCGACTTCACTGGTGCCCCTGGAGGATTTGAACAAGACAGTTCTATTACACTCTATGGTTCCACGAGTATATAATACACAGCCAAAAAGGTAAAACATATTAAACAATAGCACAAAGGAGATTAAAAGAAATAATTCTAATAACTAATAAGTATTTTTTTTTTTAAATCCAGCACCTGTTGTTTCAGGGTACCAGCTAGAAAAACCTGGCATCTTTAGGACTCACTGAGAGACCAAAGCACAACATGATACAGATAATGAGTTGGACAGCTTTGCAACAAGGGTCCGGACATGCCCATTCATTTAATGATCTCTCACATTCATGGAAGTCTTGACCAAATGGGAACCTCATCTGTCTTAAGTACAAACTGGGGCAAGGCAGGCCCTGAGTGATTGCATTATAATGGCCACTAGGGGGCAGCAGATCAACAGCTAAGAGAGTGGTATGGAGAGCAGTGTTCAAACATGTCATGCTGCACGGTGGCTGTTTTTATACACAGCAACTCACACCACCATGAAAGGGTGGCACAGTGATGAAAAGAGCAGATGAGAGGAAAGGAGAGGAGAGGAAAAGAGTATTGGGATCAGACAATTCAATGATTCAAACACACACACATCAGGCAATACAAAGGAATCAAGCGAATACACATGCTGAGCAGAAATCGACTGAGCAGGGATGAGTTTCCAATGGCTCTGCAAAGATCATCCAGTTTCCTAGATGCAGATTTTAATGCAAACTACAGTATGTGATGTACTACAATATGTGTTGTAACCTCTCTAAAAAGTCTGTTATGAAATATTTATTTTGTTGTCAAATAATTTTACCTCTACAAAGCTTATGGAAATTCATCCCAGACATTCTCAGATGCAGTCATTCTTTTCAGGTGAATGGCAGCTGAATGGCCACGAGTCTTACGTTTTATCAGTGTTTGTCATAAAGCATCCCAATGGTTGCTTGGGACTCACGACGCATAAAAACCAAAGAAAACACCAAAACAGAATGTTCAAAGGGTGATACAGTAAGATATTTGCTTGGATGCAATCCCCAGCATCACTCATTCTTTTTCTTCATATTTGTTCACGTTCTGCTTCAATTGTGCAGGTACTGACCACTCGGATTGGACTAGCAAACAAGCAAGGCCTTTGACCAGTGTTTACATGGGCCGAGATGAGTAGAGCAGCACTTGCGGATTATATCAAAGTCTTTGCTTTGATCAGGGGAAGATTTAGACTGAGCAAAACAATCCCAGTGACATTTGTAGCTAGATCATGGAATTCAAAACCATTTTTAACAAGTTTGAGATGAGCAAATATGAACAAGAGCAAACTTTAGTGATTCAAGGGGCTGGATCCGAGCAAATATGATATGATCATGCAGAGACAGAAAGGATGATTACTTTCTTTGCAGCTTTTCATCGAATATTGTCAAGAAAAATATGTGCTGTGTTCTGTATAAAGCCACTTTGTCTTATCTCAGGTACCACAAAGCAAAACAATGAAGGTTCATTTACAGGATCAACACCACCCATAACAAAACTGTTAAACAAAGCAATAACCAGAGGGAGTTTTATTGCTTGACAGAGGGGAAACCTATTTGTTTACCAGGAAAAGGATTGCACCATAACAAAGCACTGGATTTAAAGAGGTTAAAAAAGATGGAATCAAAAGCATAGCATTAATTACTAAGACAACAGCACACTTGAGAAATAATACTTTCTGTTTAAGAATGGATAAAAGTAACAAAGAATATCCATCTATGTTTTTTAAAATAAATGTCTTCCACTATCCAATCATCTCTCACAATGTTGGATTATTATCTCAGCAAGGCAAAGTTGTTGAGTCAAATGAATTACACAGTAATCTGCTTTGCACATCCATAAAAGTATTAGGGCAACATCTTTACACAGTAGGCACTTTCCACTGTAGGTGGACAAGACGTTGCCAAGGCATTTATAAAACAACCAATACATATGTAATATGTAAACACCACATGACAAACTAGCATTTGCCACATCCATGCAAATTAAGAGATCAAATGAATCAAAGAGATAATGAGCAATATTAAACGTGCAAACACACACACATAAACACACACAAATACACATACACACAGATAAACACAGAGTAATGACTTCCAAGAATGGCTTTGTAAACTTGTGTTTTAAAAGCGGTTCAACTGTTGCTTACAGCAGGCACATTTAGTTTTAACATAACAGCCCTGGGCTCAAACATCACCTCACTAGCACAGAAGCTACGGCAACAATTAAGACCAACACATTAGCTAAGTGCACTGTACATTTGCTTGTTCATTTAAACAAAAGTTAAACAGAGACAAAGGTCATAGCTTGCGCCTTTTCTTTTTTTTGAATGAAATTGCTGGAATGATCATCACCATCGATATCCCATAAGAGCCATGACACCTGTGCAATAGTTTGGGGCGGTGCAGACGGGCATTGTTACCTTTAGGAAACAAGGACGGGAATTAGTACATAGTGCAGAATGCATAGCATATGAGGAGCAAGAGCATAATGAAAAACTGCTCTTAACCATAATTGTGGGCAAGGTTGCCTATCTATATTACCTCAAACGATTGCCCATGCATCATGGTCTTATCTCTGGTATAGGATATGGGATATTTGTTTTTAATGTATGTTTCTTGCCCATATAGTATCTCAGAGTCAAACATTCTATAGCGCTTCAAAGAGCTGAAAACACTACTCCATATTCATTTCAGCTCAACATTTCTACAATTTTTGTTTTAAACCAATGTTTTAAGTTAAGCCGAACATTCAAAAACATTCTCCAATACGTCATACTCTCACGGCAGCAATTATTTTGTCAGAGTAGTGGGTGGATATCTCATTTTAGAAAAAGCTCTGTGCGACCTTTCCCGTAATTGATTCAGAGTGTATCCTAGACCTGCTTTGGCCTTACAGCAGCAGCACTGGTATTACAGGGGAGAACAGTGTTCAGACAACCTTGAGGTTGAGGCCGCTGGCCTGGGGTCCTGTTTGGATCCGCCACTCCTTCCTTCAGGGCAGCACTCTGAAAGGGAGCAAGGAGGCATCAGCAGTGAACTATGAAGGGCTGTTGCAGTTAAATTATTACACTACAGGCATTAACACCCTGCAGAAACCTTCTTTCTATACTAATACTGATGTTCTTTTTTATAACCTGCTTCTGTCTGTTCATGCTCAGAGGGAGAATTGAATCAAATGTCTGTGCATTGTCGATTATAGCTAAGTGATCTACATTGTACATGCCTTATGTATTTACCGGTATAATAACCTGACTATGTGTGGCTATGTATTTCAAGTGTCATCAGACATTATATGGCCCCTTTACCTGTTGGGGCTGTGCAGTGGTGGGCTTCTGGCCTTGAGGGGAGTGAGCAGGTGCAGCACCAGATATCTTGGTGGCCAGGGCTTGGTTCATCTTAGCCAGCACCAACTCTGAGATCAGCTGCCTGTCCTCCGTCTGATGGTCACCAATCAGCTGCATAGATGAACCCACAACCTGGACAAACAGGACACAGGCATTGTATTAGACAGTGGTTGCCTTATGGTTAGAAAATAGTGACCTTGTGAAGGTTGCTGGTTGAATCTCCAGACTAGCTGGTAAATTCTGGGAAGCAAATTAAATGTGAGACACTTATTCTCCACATGCTCCAGTGTAACTACACAGTGGACAATTGTGCAAGACCACAGTTGTGCTAAACAGCTCCTAGATGTGTTAACGACGGTCATTTCTTCTCCCAGGTACAAAATAAATACTGCCCCCAGGTGTTGCTGTATATAAGCATGTGTTCTTCTCTGGAGTCAGAATGATGTGGCAAATTAAGTTTTTTCTCACACAAGACAAAATTATTATTATATATATATATATTCAATATAATTAATATAAGATGTATTTAACAGGTTATTTACACTGGGAATCAGGATATCTACTACAACCACAAGGCAAAGCAAGTTAACAGTGAAAGAAGGCTAATCTCCAAGACAGCCAGCTTCCACCATAAATGATACAGTAGATTCATATGTTTCAACTGGGTGATACATCACTTTAAGTCTTGTCCTAGACCAAGATTAATGATCTTTTTTGACAGAGAGCTCCAGGAAAAAAATCTTTTCTAGACCCAAGCTTTTTGTAAAGTAGGGAAACACTGCATCAATCCTGAAGCAATTTATTTTCCCCAACGTCCCACACCAGCCTGACTTTCATTTATAGCTGCCAGGTGAAGCCAGCAGCTGCACAGAAATTTGTCAACACAAAAATGAGAAGTCTCCATCGACTTACTAGACCTGGACATGAGAGCAAACAGTAAAGGGACATAATTGCCTTGGCAATGTTGGATGGGCCACAATCAAACTAGTCTTGAAGAGCTTCATCAAGGAAATACCCATGGCAACAAGCCTCTGTCCATTCATTGACAAGTATAAGGTATCTTTTCAATGACCCAACTGTTTCATCATTGTGGCCACCAAGCTGTTGCTATGGGGGACGGGAGATATGTCTTTTGACCACCAACCACCAACCATGTGAATGGGTATTTACTGCATCATTGTGGCAACCGGACCACTTTTCCAGTGGAGATATGTTTTTTCACATCTTTTCCATTATGGTATCCAAACTACCAATGTGCCGTATTTCATTGTGGCAGCCAGGCTGCTTCAAAGTGGGAGAGGAGTGGGATGTGTAGAGATGAGCTATATTACCATGTCGCTTGGATACCACAGTGACTGGTTGGTGGGTAGCAGCTACCCGACTGGATAGTGAGAAATGTTCTAAATATGCAGGTTGTATGGGAACACTCAACAGGTTAGGATCTGCGCTTCCTGCTATTTTTTTCACTTTGATAAAAATTTGATATGACTTCACGTCACGTTCTGTCTTGTATGTATTTACTTTTATTAAAGTCATCCACCTACATTTGAAAGGTTAGATTACAATGACAGCCTGTTCATAATCCAACTGATTAAATAAAACTGAATAAACAGTTTTCACATGATATGATCAGGCGGTGTGTGTGTGTGTGTATTTGTGTGTTTATTGTGGTGGGCGATTTATCAAGTTCATTTACCCATTTCTGGGTACCACTAATGTCTTCCTTGTACAGGACTCTTCCATTTAGAAAAATGGGTTTCTGCAGGTTTCAGACTTTTTAATACCTTTTTAATGCCACTAAGAATGTAATTTAAGACCAAACAGTAGTATTTGACAGCTGTTTTATGTTTTGCACTCTGCATATGCGATTCCAAAGCTTTGATTCCCATTGTGCCTAATTTGAAGGTTCAAATGAAGCAGAGGTCTTTGTGCTCATTTGACTCCACTGGCTTCAACCAAGTAGCAAACTTGCTGTTGTCCCCCCAGGTGTGGCTGAATTTGCACTTCCCCATAGTAGTTGGCAGTGGCAGAGATCATACAGAAATGATTGACATTGGTACTCGGAACTCGGAAAGAAACGACCTCCGACACGTAAAAGTGCAATAGATCAGCCATTCAAGTCGGAATTCCCAGTCAGAAACTCGGGCAAGATCCAACTGGCCCGAGTCTGCCGATATAAAAACACCTGGTGTCACAGCAATATAGTGGCGCACACCGTGAACAGTAAACACAATTCCCTTAGCATCAGTTTTAACTTCATATGTCGTTTTTGTTATGAAAACATGTTGGAACAACTTTGTAGTTTATATTTGTAACGTAATTCGGTTGATTTGTGCTCAACGTTACGAGATAGAAGTTTTTACTAGCGTGCGGTACTAGCCTACAAACGTTAACGTTACTAGTACACTGATATGATAGAAGTCTTTACTAACGTGTTGTTAGCCTACTAACGTTAACGTTACTAGTTCACTGATATGATAGAAGTCTTTACTAGCGTGTTGTTAGCCTACTAACGTTAACGTTACTAGTTCACTGATATGATAGAAGTCTTTACTAACATGTTGTTAGCCTACTAACGTTAACGTTACTAGTTCACTGATATGATAGAAGTCTTTACTAGCGTGGTACTAGCCCACTAAAGTTAACGTTACTAGTTCACTGATATGATAGAAGTCTTTACTAACATGTTGTTAGCCTACTAATGTTAACGTTACTAGTTCACTGATATGATAGAAGTCTTTACTAACATGTTGTTAGCCTACTAATGTTAACGTTACTAGTTCACTGATATGATAGAAGTCTTTACTAGCGTGGTACTAGCCTACTAACTTTAACGTTACTAGTTCACTGATATGCGCCGTTTCTCTTCACTAATGGCGCTGTAGTAGTTGATGTAAGTCCTAGGTGATGTAGGGAAAGTTTCAAGTGTGGTTCTGCTCTACTGCCAAAAAACAAATCCGTTCCTTCAACCATTGAAGTGACGTAAATCACTATACATTTTGTATCAAAGGTAACATCACCGAGTGGACATCACCGATCACATTTTCAAGACCTCTGAAAATTATATTTAAGGCTTTACAACAACAAAAAAGACAATTTAAGACCTTTATAGGCCTTGGATTTAGATAACTGAATTTAAGACTTTTTAAGGATGCGCGGAAACCCTGGTTATGCACTACCACTGTGGTCAAGACTTGTATGAAGCATGAAAACCATAAGCCAAGAAACTATTGTAAAGAAAGAGGGTGGAAGTGGTAGCTGGTAGCATCCATCCCCTACGTGTTTCTCTCACCTCAGTAATGTAGTCATTGCCATCCTTGCCACAGATGGCTTTGACAGCACAGATATCCAGCCCTCCAAAGATCTCTGAGCAGGTGTCAACCCACAGCTTATACCTGGCACAGAGAGAGACAACAACCATCAAAAGATCTCAGGTCCCTGTAATCTGTTCATGGTAGGAAGGATGTTATCTCCCTTGTGAGTACACAATATTGAATGCACAGTACCTGTATTATGTATTGTACTAATTTTTCTATTTATAAAAATGTGAAAATGTGAGTGAAATCTGCAGTTTGCCTGCCTACCAATGTCTTGTTTAGTTTGCTTTAAATAACTGGTCTGGAGTAACTTGATCTGGAGTCTTCTTGATCGCCTTTGCTTATGTTTTATTTATGCAGAGTGCTTCATCACTAATAGTGACTGTCTTTTAAAGACTAAACCGACCTTTTGTGAAATTGGTTGGTCAACCTACCCTTCATGTAACGAGAAGATTGGCAGAAAAAAACAAACACCTACTCTGGATCACTAAAAGGTCTGTCTCCTGATGTTAGATAATGCTTCTGACAGTACTCTTATCCTCAAAGGTAAGTTGAACAACCAGCCAATTTCCCAAAAAGTCAGTGTAGTCCTTTAAGTGAATGATTCAAACCAGTATGCCTGAGCAGATGATGCTCCTCTGGGCATTTAGCTTTCCGCTAACCCTGTTAAAGAGCCTTCACAGCTGCAGGCTGGCTGGGCTCCTAGCCATGACTCAACTAACACGCCACACAATGACATTTTAAATTTAGCTAATCCCGACTTCAATCAGGATGTTACCCTGGGCAATGTCGCGTCGCGTGAAGATGGCTGAATTACCCCTGGGTCCTATCCTAGCCTCAGGCTAAGGGCAGCCCTTTTCTATAAATATGCCTTGTGAGAATCACATAATCACAAACCAAACCCGCAGCAGCTCAATCTCCTCTCTGTCTCGACCCGTGCATACACAGAATACACATAAACACACATTAGTCCACTCAAAATATCACTTGGTTTCCATTTACCTGTGTGTGGTTCCCTATGTGAGCTATTTTCTGTTGACCCATTTGAATGCATTATGGCTAGCTGTGGCGTGCAACACGGGTGACAAGCGTGACACTGAGGCCGCCTGTGCATCCCTAATGTGGATGTAGTGCTCACTTGTCAGTCATGGCTACTTGTTCCAGCATGGCAGATCCAGTGTTGCTCTTCCAATTACCAGAGATGGATGTTCGCCTGGGAAAGAAGAGGAAATTGTGCATATAATTAAATTGATAAACAATCTTGCAGAAATCAGAAATCTGGATAAACGTGGACAGACGGAAGATTCACACAAATACACAAATGCACACATAACCACACACACACACTTCCCCAAACTGTGTCCTTTCTCGACCCTGAAAAAAACCCAACAAGAACAACAAACGTACATGTATGCTTTGTAGTCGGCTCCAATCTTCTGGACTCTGATGTCGTACTTGGCATCTATGAAGGGTTCTGTAGTGGTGTAGGTCTGAGTGATGGCCACCACGCTTGCAATGTCCTGGAAGTCGCTCACATTGTCCACTTTCACCTACAGTACACATGTAGAAATACAGTTGAGATTAAAATGTATAGTGGCTCAGGAGAGGAGGATGAAGTGGTGGTGTGATGGAAGCAACATCAGCAGTGCAACAAGCATCTAAGCAAGCAGCACATCTAGAAAAGCTACACCTGTAGCAAGGTGCAGATGCATGAGTGTTAAGATGGCGGGATAGAGGAGGGCAGTAAGGTAAAGGCTGATAAGACGCCCAGCTAGATGAAGGGAGAGGTGGAAGCAGAGAACAATAACACAATAGGGATGGATGATGAGTGTCGTGGATCGATGAGCAGCGGTAGACAGAGGATAAACACATCACTCCAATTTCACCGAGAAAACATTAACACAGCTCATCGATACCGGGACGATGAGAGAGGAGAAAAACAGAGATTTGCTAGAGAATGGCAGGAGATGTACGCTGAAGTCGAGAGGAGAGGAGAGGAGAGGAGAGGAGAGGGGAGGACAGATGAGAGGCGGAAGATGAGATAATCGATTATTTTTAATTTAGAGGGCGGTACAGTACAGGAAAAATGGAGAAATGAGGAGAAATGGCCAGTGGTTCTGCCTCTGGACCACTGAGTGGAGGCGGGGGACTATCTCTGGACACACGGGGAATTTTAAATCGCCTCCCACCTGCTGTTTGTTGAATGATGCAACTGTCTAATGGGTGTGGTCAGGCTCAGCTCCAACATACATGGGACTTTACTAAAGGAGCCTTTTCAGCCAAACCGGTTTGAACAAAAAAAACTTTCACTCACTTTTAGGTGAAAGAATTAGTTTTTAGGGCTTAGAGATTAGAGTTAAGGCCCTGGCAAGAATTCAACATTACCTTGCCCATCCCAGAGTGGGCGTGTCCGATCTTCACCACTACTGGGAAGCTTGGTGTGGTGATCTGGAAGAGAATAGGTTCATTAAATGACTAAGCTCTTTAAACCAACAAACTGGACATGCCCAACTGTGGTTAAAGATTTGTGGCCGAATAGAGCAGGCCTCACCTTCTAACCATTCCCAGATGCCTTGTGTATATATTTAAACATTCAAGGCTCAAACTCAGGCACTGCAAAACATATCCACCTTAACAAGTCATTTAGTATTAAGTCTTGGAAATCGGATCAAATCCACTAATCTTCTTGTTGTCATTCAAATGTCATTTTGTTCATTACTACTTCCTAGAAAATTGAACTGCACTGGAAACAAGTGGCATTATCTCACCCCGTTTATCAGAATTGCCCCCTTGTTTTAAGAACAAATAAGATTTAAAGATTGTGATTGTGAAGATGGACATTTTTTACAGTGGGCATTTTGACACAGCAGAAGTCTATTTGTTCAAAAACGTTCAAACAAGGAAACTCGCCGAGACATTTGAAAGGATGTCTGTTGAGACAATGCAGAATTTACTTCTAATTCAACCATTAAATTCAGAATGACTCTCAGCCTTAGTTCTGTTTGGTGCAGATTTACAATTATGACATGATCTATGGTAACACTATATAATAAATCTATCTGTGACATCAGAAATGAGCGTAAAATGAGCATGTGGTGTACTGAACATTTTGGGCCAAGTGTGTTCACAAGCTATTGAAACGCACCTATGGATTAGAGCTACATTCATTTCTTTTTCATGTTTTCCTCATTGCTCACGGATAACAACAATAATGGGCATGTCAACGCGACCATAATAAAGTAATGACACAAGTTTAGATTACCCAATGTATTAATCAAAATTAGTCAGAAGTGCTGCCTTGACTTGCAACTGTGATACTTCTCCCACCAACTGCTGAACAACAATTAACAGTAACTTTCATCATCACTTGCATTTGTGACTCAAACGCTGCTTGTTGATCTCACTGATGATTACACAAGCTGTAGGTGGAAACTGAAACTACTGCGCTACTACTTTAAATTCTAACATTTCTTTAACATCTCTAATGTACGCTACCCAAATTTGACCAGCAGTATTTCCGTGAAATGAGAAACGCTCCCTCGTATTCCCATTCAAGTGACAACCACTGTGAGCGATCAGATACAGTCACGACAGCCTATGGGAGGAGAAGGAGGGACTCAGAGGGAGGGTGGAAAGAGAGGGAGAGAATGGTGATGTTTTTTTTTGTCAAAGAGGCCGTCCCTAAATTGTTGAGTACATAAGAGGCTCCCTGTGTGCGACCCTCTCAGTATTCAAGACCAGAGTGTGAGTTTGAGGGGGATCCAACTATTGTCAACTATTGTAAGTTCCTCTGTGTGTGTCTCAGAGAGAGCGAGAGAGTGAGTGTGAGAGAGAGAGAGAGAGAGAGAGAGAGAGAGAGAGAGAGAAAGAAAGCAGCAGCAGCAGCAGAC